>JADWQK010000400.1:0-52737 GCA_017933935.1 Sesamia nonagrioides | reverse complement strand
ATGTTTGAATGCGAAAGTTTTTGAAAATGCATGAATGTATGGATGTTTGTTACTCTTTTTTTTTGTTCGATATTCCCACGAAGTCGAAACCTAAGCAGTTGAAGCCGTGGACCGCAGCTGGTGTATTATAAACTTATATGTTTCATTCGTATTTAGAATCTCTAATAATCGTATGTATGTACATAAAAATATATCGAATTTTAAGAAAATAAGCATTACTCATAATATAAATACCAGGAACAAACACAATCTTGCTGTACATCACACTCGTCACCACAGAGTAGGCAACTCGTTCATGGGTCAATGTATACACTTTTACAACAAGCTTCCCATGGACATTCGAAACTTACCCATTAAACAATTTAAAAACTATAGGTATAAAGGCCAAACTTTGCAAAAGGGGGTATTATAAAATCACAGATTATTTATAAGATAAAAAAAAAAGCTTGGAACTGAGCTGCTCGCTCTATTAAGCATAGTTATTAAGCAATATGCGTAATTATAACATAAATTATTGCAAACATTTTATTTTTAATGCCTGGACTTCAAAAAAGACGATGATCCCTGAGTTTGTTTCAGCTATTTCTTCTCAGAGGTAGTTAAAAAAAAAATCGTATGACGTGTAAAAGTGATCAGTGATCCTACTTGCTTAATAAACGATTTCATTTCATTTCAAAAATAATAAGAATATCCAAAGGCCAACCGCGGCAACTGTACCTTAACCTGATCAATCAACCTAAGCTGCTGTTATCATTTAGCCACCGGCCCCTCTCGCATCCGTCTTAAACTGTCTTTACTAATAGTTTGGTAAACCAGCCTTAGTAATCATGTAACCAAGCTCTTCCTTGTCTTAATCCCGTCCAAAGATATTATGTGTAGATAGAATTTCGAACCCGATATCGACGGTGGTGGTTATCACCCGAGCCGTTGGTCTATTGTTAAATGGAAAATGTGCACGGTTCGATTTCCTTCGGCAAATTCGAAGATCTCTTCCACATGAAATGGTAGCAGGAATGAAGAATTAACGAACTCTTTTGTTATACTCAACCTTACATTCGGTTTTAAACCATTTACGTAGTTTTCATCCTGTGTTTTGAATTTAGGTATGTGTTGTGTCATTTGTGTCAGACATGAAGAACAAAGAAACAGTAAAACCAGACAAAGAACAAAATAAAGGAACAGTAACACATTCACCGGTTTTTTTTTTTCGTTCGTTCTTAATTTTAAGTTCAATTTTAAATTAAGATCAAATTTAAATTAAGAACAAAAGATCGTTTTAGTGAAAATTCACACAATGACATACCTAACCCTACGTGTATTTGCAGCTTTTTTCTACGCTTAAAATAAACAAAAGATCAACGCATATTTATATGTTTGATAGGTGTTACAAATCCAGTAATAAAATGATTTTCTATTCAAATTTATTTGAATAAGGAAAATCATTGAACAAATTCTATTATAACTAAAAAGTATATATATATATATATATATCTTTATACTATTTCCTGTTCGCATGAGTTAAGTTGTCTGGCCTCATTGGTCGCAGCGTGATGTTATATAGCCTAAAAGCCTTCCTGGATTAATGGGCTATCCATGTACACTTTCAATCGGACCGTGAAGTCTCTAGAGATTAGCGCGAACAAACAAATATACAAACAAACTCTTCAGCTTTATATATTAGTAGAGATTTGTTATAAACGGCGCCTTAAAATTAACTTTAAAACATATTTTAACAAAGTAGGCAAATCGATTAAATGAAAATCGAATGTAGGAGTAGGGTCGGCCTACATCTAATTACTACTAAAAGATCCCTCTCTCGCCCAACACGCTTGTCAATAAAGCATTCGAAGATTTAAAACAATTAGAGGAAAGGCAGTAGCACCTTAGCTTAAACAGATAGCGAAAGTAAATTCATCGCCGACAATTATCAAACGATCCAGATCGTAAAGCCTGAGTTAAAACTCTTTAATAGCTGCGTGGGCAACAATTTATTCAAATTCCTGCTCTGCTGATAAAGTACTTATTCACAGGCAAAAATATTTGATGGTATTGCAAGTAATTAAAAAGTTTAATTTTGTAATGAAAATAGAGTGTTTTTTATAATTATAGATCTAGTGCTTGGACGCAGTCCCGCCTGATGGTAAGCAGTGATGCAATCAAGTTGATGGTAAAAGCGCGCTTAGTTATTAGCCTATTCACTCAAAAACAACTGAGTAAATAGGATAGATAGATATAGAGTCTCTGTATGAGAGGAGACCTGTGCCCAACAGTGAGACGAAACATAACCTCCTGGCAGTCGGGTAATAAAAAGATTGATGATGATGGTGATGATGAAATAGGGAAGGAGGATCGCAGTTCAGCGATGGGTGGGTGTGAGGTGATAAATGTTAAACCTAACTGCTTCACCCAGACATCATGCCGGAACACGCCGAATCGCTTTGGCGGGCAAGACTTGTCTGGTGGGTGGTAACTTCTGTCGACAGCCGATGTTATGGCCTACTTCTTCTTCTTCCTTTCGTTCTTAACAGAACGGTAGTCGTGGTCATATGATTAAATTCGAGACGTTGTTAGATGTAGCTCACTGCACGATCTCTCCATCTATTCTTGGACGATAGTCTGACCATTCATTTGGCCTACTAAACAGCCGAATATTTTTAAACTTTGTAAATTAATAAAAATTTTGTTCATCATCAGGCATTTTATTATGTATAATATTTTAATATATAATAATATTAGTACTATTTAGTATAATAATAATAAATTATAGTTTAGGACGCTGACAGCCTCCCTAGCGGTAGCAGACGCGGCCGCTGCGCAAGGTGGCGCAGGTTCGATCCCCGCACAGTGCAAGTATTTTTATGCATGAATATGAATATTTGCACTGGTCTGGTCGTACCTCGGAAAGCACGTTAAGCCGTTGGTCCCGGTTGCCATACGAACATCTAGTGGCAGTCGTTACAGGTAGTTGGAGCCCTCAAAAGTCCAACAATTGGTCTAATTGCAATGCTTCGATGTCGCCTTCGGGTTGTGGAGGTCAGACGGCAGTCGCTTCACGGAAAATGTCTAAGTTTAGCCATATCAGCAGTTGGACTGGTAAAAGCGGACCCCAGACTCCAAAGCTGAAAAGGCTTCGAATGCGACTGGGATTACGCTGGGATGATGATGATGATGAGTTTAGGACGCTGAAAAACTAAGTTCACTAAGCTTTCTAGACATTTTTCACAAACCCACAATGATAGCACATAATTTTAAGTTACCGTGTTTAAGTTAGTTAATATAAGTGCACATTGTTAATTTCAACAAAACTATTGAGTTTTATCAAACAATGTTAATTATTTACTGAATTAAAATGTTTAATTTGTCAGATTACAAAGATTGTTGTTGTCAGCCTTTTATAATCAACATGATAAAAAGTCGTGGTGACCTAGTGGTTAAAACACCAGCCTCTCAAGTATGAGTGCACGGGTTCGATTCCAGGTCAGGCAAGTACCAATGCAACTTTTCTAAAGTTATATGTACTTTCTAAGTATATCTTGGACACCAATGACTGAAGGTGAAGGAAAACATCTCGAGGAAACCTGGCCTTTAAGTCTGAAATCGCCAACCCGCATTGAGCAAGCGTGGTGATTACGCTCAATCCTTCTCTGTATTAGAGGTGACCTGTGCCCAGCAGTGGGATGATAAAAAAATAGGTCGATCACTAATGTAAAATTTCAAAACAGCTCTCAGTTCGAAAACCCTTCACTGATTTTCACTATGACAATGAAGACGGTCTCGGTAAATAAAGAGTTCCATTGATCAGGCTTCTCCATAATATCGGTGGGAATGACATGCGTATTATCACGATGGAGATAACGAGGCCTCCTTTCTCGTGATAATTCTATCGCTGAAAGAATCTCCGTTGCGGACCCATAGTGTGAATTAATAAACATTTCCCTACACATATATCTCACTAAAAGGAGACTTGTTTACGGCCGTTTATGTTATTAGAGCTTACTAGGGCAAACAATAAATTGTGCTTAAACCACCTTTAGTTATGTATTTTTAATTTAATGACCGGCGACTGAACATCAGGAGTTATTGTAATTGTTGCCCCTAAATCAAGCTTAATGCCCCCTGTGATAAAACCGGTAAACGGCTGAAACAATGAACGGTTATTGACGAAAATTAAAAAATCAATACTCTTGTATGACAAGATGCAAAAATATATACTGTCACTAGCAGCCGCCAGCGACTTCGTTCGCGTGGAATTAATTATGCTCCGCTCCTATTAGTCGCAGTGTGATGTTATATAGCCTTCCTGAATTAATGGGCTATCCAACGCAAAAAGAATTTTTCAAATCGGACCAGTAGTTCCTGAGATTAGCGCGCACAAACAAACAAACAAACTCTTCAGCTTTATATATTAGTATAGATTATATAATTTGTTTTTGTAGAAGAACACCAACAATTGATATTTAAAAAGAAACATTATAGTTGATAAGTGTCCAATTTGTCATTTTCATGCTCGGACGCACCAAACTTACAAATCACACTGAAATCAAGTTACATTGGCAAGTTTCAAATCCATACTAATATTATAAATGCGAAAGTAACTCTGTCTGTCTGTCTGTCTATCTGTCTGTCTGTCTGTCTGTCTGTCTGTCTGTCTGTCTGTCTGTTACGCTTTCCCGCCTAAACCTCTCAACCAATTTTGATGAAATTTGACATAGACACTCTTTAGACCCTGAGAAAGAACATAGGCTACCTTTTATCCCGGAAAAATTAGATGTGCCCGAGGGAAACCTAAAAAGCGCGATATAACCGAACTCCACGCGGGCGAAGACGCCGGCGGCAAGCACACAATCTTTAGACCCTGCGAAAGGACATAGGCTACCTTTTATCCCGGAAAAATTTGATGTTCCCGAGGGAAATCTAAAAAGCGCGATATAACCGAAATTTACGCGGGCGAAGCCGCGGGCGGAAAGCTAGTACTCTATAAAGGACGAATCTGAAGAGAGGCATAATGGAAAACCAGCAAACAATAATCAAAGTACACAAAATGGAATCAGCGCCGAGCATAAAAGTTGCAAAAACTTGTCAGCTCGAAATTTGTCGAAATGTTCATGAACATTCACATGGTTCTACGCAAACGACATAGTCGCACAGCTCAGGTAGTTTCAACAGGATTCGATCGCATTGAAACGGGCTACTGTGGCTGTCAATATGCCCGTCGCCAAATTGGAGCAGCCAAGCGGAGACCGACTAAAACCAAAGCTCGGAATTCGGACCGACAGCATTTTACCACCAGTTTACAATTTCTAGAAAATCCCAAAAATAAGCCAGTTTATTGCTAACGAAGGCTGTCCCTTACATAACTAAAATAAAAACTTCTCATAAGCTGATTTAAATCGAAAATCCAAACAAAGCTGTCCCTTTATTTAAATGTTAAGGATTCAGAGAATTATTTTAGGGACTATTTAACATTTGCGGCGGACATTTGGTTAAGTACCTAAGCCATCTGTTAATTGAAACCGCTAAAATACATATGTAATGAAATGGGACAAGGTATTACATAGATAATATTTCTAACCTTCCAACCTACACATCAAAGAGACCGTAGGTAGAATGTCATCCAAAGACCAAAATAGGTTTATTTATTTATTAGATCCCCAACAGACGCTACACAATACATGCAACTATACGTAGCACAAGCAAACACATGTGTGTGCCTTCAATTATAGGAGAGAGTATAGTTTACAATAATCTAGGTGGGATTTTTTATAAAACAAACCTTTCATCATCAACCTTTTTTTATCGTCCCACTGATGGGCACAGGTCTCCTCTCATACACAGAAGGATTGAGCGTAATCACCATGCTTGCTCAATGCGGGTTGGCGATTTCAGACTTATAAAGTCCAGGTTTCCTCAAGATGTTTTCCTTCACCTTCAGTCATTGGTGTCCAAGATATACTTAGAAAGTACATATAACTTTAGAAAAGTTACATTGGTACTTGCCTGACCTAAAGCAAAACAAACCTTTATATAACACCAAAATCACACGGAGGGAATACGAGGATGAAAATAAATTAGATAAAAAATAAATGCTCGTTATATTATTTCTTCAGCTTATTGAACGATAAAATCTGCTTTACCGACTTAGCATTACACATAGGTGTGTAGGTATATTGCGTCGTAACGTCTATACCATCGCCTACCTCCATAAAGAATAGAGGTAAACAAACCAATTTAGGGTTATCACAACTCACGTTTTACAAATGTCCTGTTATTTACATGATCCTTGATGAGAATCACTAAAATAACATGCATAATAACTTGGTATTTCGAAAAACCATTAAAAAGTCGACAGCAAGTTTTACGTGATAACCCTACAAAAAAAAAGAAAGATGGATGAAATCCAGGTATTAAATCCAACCAATGAATAAAGTTGAGACATTTATCAATACAATTTTGCGTATTTTAATTACTTTCAAATCAACTACATAACACATACATTGTAATACTTTCAAGTATGGGCTAGTTATAATATATATGTATCAAAAAATTTAAGATATTAGGAAATTAGCTTACATGTGTGTCATATTTCATTCAAATCGGTTAAGTGTTTTGCAAATCATAAATATCTAAACACAAATACACTGTTTAGATTAGTAGGAAGTAGGATTATTACTTTTATGAAAATCATCTATGTAGAAAAGGTTGTTAACATCTGTCTTTTAGGCGTGAACTACTCATTGCCTAGCAACGGTTTGTTTACCTCTATTCTTTATCGAATTTGGCCCAACTATAGGTATGCTGCAGAATGGCAAGCAGCTAAAACAAGCCAAAACGAATTTAAATAGTAATTTACGTTAGCAGAATAGTCGGTAGTCTGGTAGATACTGAGCAATATAATTAAACATTAAAAACTTGTTACTAGTTACTAAATAAATTTTATTTAACATAATTGATGTAAACTCAACATTGGACTATTTTAATAATTGTTATCAAGTAATTATATATAGTTTTCTGTGCCATATTCTGCTCAATCCTGAAGCTTCAAAATCTGTGTACAGACATCATAAAGGATTTTTAAATTGACGAAGATCTAGAAGACTCTAATGTAACTACGATATCGCCGTCGGAACAATATGGTGGTAACAAAGAAATAAAATTGTCCACACCACAGAAATACATGCGCTTTGTAACAATAACGGGGTTAGCTTCCCCAGGGAAATCATAACGATTTAGACGATGCGGCTTTGCTGGGCTTGCGTCCTACATTCTGTTGACAGTATTGTGCAACAATTGGAAAAAATGTATATTCGTTTAAATATTCTAAGCAACTGTAAATCTTCCACTATTCAAACCTAAATGTTTATTTTCAAGCACTCCGAAATGAAAGAATATGATCAAAATCCAAACATAATATAAAATACTAAATCATCTTCTATACTATGCAACCAATTTTGATGCAGGTTCCATCGTAAATTAGATCATTTATATTTTTAGATTTCCCTCGGGAATATCATTTTTCCTGGATAAAAACTACCCTATTATTTAATCCGGACTTCCAACCTTACGTTTGCAAAATTTCATATCAATCGGTTCAGTAGTTACGGCGTGAAAGCGGAACAAACAAACAAACAAACTCACTTTCCCATTTATAATATTAGTAAGGATAGACTATTCCAGTAAAATCCCTACTAATATTATAAATGCGAAAGTAACTCTGTCTGTCTGTGTGTCTGTTACGCTTTCATGTCTAAACCACTGAACTGACTTTATTGAAATTTGGTACAAAGATAGAGTTGAACTTGAGAAATAACATAGGATAGTTTTAATTCCGGACTTTTGAAGAGTTCTCTTAGTAACGCGATATAACCGAACTCCACGCGGCGAAGCCGCGGTCGGAAAGCTGATAACAAATAAAGAAATCGCGATGTTTTTTCTAGATACACAAAACCGCTGGAAAAAGGTGCGGTTAAATATTACTAAACAAATAGAATATTCAACCTGACTAATACGACTGTTTCACAAAGACAAGTGAATATTTTACCAAAGGCTGCTGAAGTGCCGCGACATTAAATCAATTTCCCGCAGCTGAGACGAACCCTTGTCAAAATCGGAACAATCTACAATTTACCAGTGAAGGAACACAAAGATAATAAATATTATATTGCATCTCTGACAATTATCTTCAATGGGGTACTTAAGGATCCTATTGTTCTTTTTCGTCCACCATTTTGTTTTACATGGCCCAAATTATTATCGTTGTCAGCAACAGAGATCTTTTAATAATGCTTTCTTCAGAAACAGGCCACATTTAAGTTCCTTAGCTTGAAAGAAAACTTTAACATCAAAATTATTATTATTTCATATTTGTTAGCTATTACAGTGAAGAAATATAGTTAAGTATTTAATTTGTTCTTTTGCGGTGGTTAAATAATCAAGTATGTAACTATATTGATGGCTTTTCTATGGTAACAAATATGATAAAATAAAAAATACTTCAAACAGTTAATCTAACTGAACGTTTTGTTAGATGCTATCATTGTTGATACTATTGCTACGTAGGTGTCGCTACGCGGCTACGATTGTCGTAGTAACGTAGCGTTGCATTTGAGGGACCACGAGATCTACGAATGTCGTAGCGTTCTTGCAAAGTTTTCGTAGCGCGTCTACGGTACATTTTTATATTCAAATAAGATATATTGAATGTATAAAATTCTCTATAATCTATACTGCCTAAACTTAGTCTTTTTCAATATGGTTTCACTGTAGGGTTAAATTGAACATGTAATTTCGGGTACCGCCTTTTTTCAGTAACTTCGCAGCATTTCACTATTTTTAATTTATGACTACGTAATAAAAACGTTAGATGTGGCTAGGATATCTATTAAATAACTAATATTTACGTGAGGTACTAGACAAGGTGATATTTGAAAGACTTTTTTGTTGCTCGTTAACACACATATCATATGCGTAATTTTATCTTTAAAAAATGTTTAATCGTATGTATTGTCTGTGATTATTTATATTGAAGCTCCATTTATGAATACTATAGCTGCCATCTAGTGCAAAGCAAACATAATATTCTCAAGACGCTCCGTGATTGTGCTTGCCAGTGCAAAAAAATACTTTTACAGTTATGTACCTATATTTCCATAACATGACATAGAAATCAGTAGTAATTATGTTCGGTTATTGTTTTATGTTAAAACTAAATACATTCTTCAGGCATGTTTATTACTGACCTATATGAACATGAACAAAGTGAGCAAACATTGTATTGAAATATTTTACATGCTCGTAGGTATAAAAACGAATAATAAGTTTTTTAATAAATTTTATTTATTTTAGAAGCCTAATAAGTGTATTATCCAGATAGAATACTCTCTATAATGTAAACGATAAATATATTATAATAGATTTTGGTCTAACTGCAATGCTTCGATGTCGCCTTCGGGTTGTGGAGGTCAGACGGCAGTCGCTTCACGGAAAATGTCGAAGTTTAGCCATATCAGCAGTTGGACTGGTAAAGCGGACCCCAGACTCCAAAGCTGAAAAGGCTTCGGATGCGACTGAGATTAACGCTGGAATGATGATGAATGTAAACGATAAAAATTACAGAAATTAATATAGAAATTTTACAAGATTAGGTTTTATTGAGATTATGCTCAAAGCGACTTTTAAAGACAACCTCTGAATAGATTAAGAAAGAAGAAGAGATAATAATGGAGTTAGTATGTGGTGTACTGTTTACCTAAATACACAATAAATACATACCTACATAAAACATGTTATACTTATCAATTAGAGAATAAAATAATAATCATAAAAGCAATGCAAAGAATAAAAAATAATAATTAAAAAATATTAAAAAAACTAATAAGTATTTATTGCGACTTATACAGGAAGAATATAAAACTAAAAAATGGAAAAGTAAACAAATTATATAAAAGAAAACAAAATGAACAAATGTATGAGCTATTACTTTATGTTTAGAGCGTTATTATGATATAGTATATTTGATTATTTAATTTTTCTACTTGAGAGACACGACCGGGGCTTCATCTACTGGATGATTCCGGAACAATCGAATGAAATGGCATGGCAATGGTAGTCGGAGTTAGGTCGGTAAGTAATTTTAACCAAGGTTGCCTTTGAAGCACCGTTAGAGAGCGCCTCTGTCGCCAGAATTGTTTTTACTCAGTTTGGTCATCACTTTCCTCCATTTGAAGTTTCATTAATTGAATGAAATGATGCCACAAGATGGAGCCATTAATAAAAACCATTGAATACAAGCTAAGCTGATCAGAGTAATTACGTAACCATGTGCGTAACACACTATCGGTAGCAATGAGTAACATTTTGACAGTTCATCAACATTTATTACGATGTTTAGAGCAAAAAACATTTTTGGACATATGGAGCCATAGATTATCAATATGCTTCAAGACAATTCAAATTAATAGTACGTTGTAATGTTATGTTATGCACTAGGGGCGATTTATAATAATATAACTTTTTTTTTTACAAAAATTTAGAAACCGACTTCAAAAAAACTTTTAAAAGGAAAATTAATTTTACTTTTGTCATGGCTCTAGAAGTCGGTGACGAGCTAAACAACAGAAACTCGAGATACCGACTTCTAGAGCCATGCCAAAAGTAAAATTATTTTTTTGTAAAAAGCTTTTATTTCATGCTTTTCAGTGTCTTAGTCGAAATTCGAAAATTACTTCTTTTCACCTCATAACAATAGTGGCAGCCATAACTCATGTTAGAATAAGTTCTCATCAATATGAAAAATAACCTATCTCAAAAACTACTGAACCGATTTTGTCTAAACTTATAGTATTCCCTAACTTGAACAATACACAGTACAACAAAAAAAGAATAACTTAAATCGGACTTGTAGTTCCGAAAATATGCACGCACAAACATAAAAACATACATACACTTGAAATTTGGCTTCCATATATACGGGTCGAATTGATAACCTCCTTTTTTTTGAAGTCGGTTAATAAAGTCGCTTTCCGTGGCTGTGTGACCGCGTTATTCTTATAAGCTGCTCAACTAATTTTGATGTGGTTTTCAATCTAACAGAATAAGTTCTCTGAGTATTTCAGAGAATTTAATCTTGAAGGTAAATAAACCTTAAAGATAATAAATAAATTTCACTTACTACAGCCCGTAGTTTCACCGACATAAGTTTTAATTTAGTGGTAATATCGCGATAAAATTATCCTATGTGTGAATCCTGGTTATGAACAATCCGTGAATTGTCATCCAAATCGGTTCAGTACGTTTTACGTGAAATAGTAATATACATCAATCCATCCATCGGCGTACCCAGCTTTTGGCTTAGGGGGTAGCAAGTAAGGGATTGGCAAGTTCGAGTTTTAAGGCCGAAACGTCACCGGTTATTTTGTCTTATATAACTACACAAACACATCTACGTGAAACATTAGGTATAAGAAACCGTGGCCCTGGCCGTCGCACAGGCAAGTGAAGAAACACGGGTGGATTTTAGTAAGTAAAAGTCTGAAACGCCCTTCCGCTCCGCCCAGAGCGGGAGAAGTCATTTGATGATTTCCCATCCCAAAAATAAAATGTGTTTGTGATGTAGTGTGTAGGGCAAATAGACGCAAATGGTTCCGTATAAGTCCCGGGTCATACTTTGATTAGTACCTAATTAGGGGAGTTCATACATCTCCTGCGAGATTTCTATTGTATTTATTTTTCTGTTCTATTTATTTTATATATTATTATATTTTCTTTCTTCCACTTAGAATAAATAAATCTCTATGTTATACCTATAACACGTAGGAGCCATGGGAAGCAGGTGTGGGTCACTATTACATCAATAAAACCCTTGTTAAGTACGGTCTATCTATCGATCTATTTTTCGTGTTTTTTAAAAATGTTCTGATTTCAAAATGATTGAATTTAGATAGGTACTTCTGTTATCTTTTAATAGGTGTTATTATAATTATGTACCAAACTCCATTTACTTATTGTTATAAATAAATGAAGGCTTATGAATATTATGTAAATATATAATTATACTAGCTGACCCGCCGGAACTTCGTTCCGCCTTAAAGGCAATATCACATGACTACTTTTTAAATTAGGATAATTTTAAATAAATGAATATTATTATTCAATGATTCTTTATTTGGGAGCACAATCCTGGCGATTCTCCGGAAATCTTTAATGTGCTACAATACTCGCAAACAACATCCATTGGCCATTGCGCTATATTATATGCGTATTGAAACGCTGCCCGATTCAAATCAGTATTTGATGAATTTCTTCTTGTGTTTCGTAAATTATCTAGCGCTTGATCTCTGAGGTTTGCTCGACGATTTCGCATTGCCAACCGAGCCATTTCACGGGCTGCCTCCCTTTGCTCTGGTGAGTGAGAAGCACGAAGTCGAGCCATACTAAGGCTGCGCCTTCAAGTGCAATTTCTTGCTCTTCTTCAGTTTTTTTTTTGTTGTGGATGGGAAATCATCAAGTGACCTCTCCCGCTCTGGGCGGAGCGGAAGGGCGTGTCAGACTTTTATTAAGTAAAATCCACCCGTGTTCCTTCACTTGCTTGTGCAACGGTCAGTGCCATGGTTTCTTTTTTAATCAACCCGTAACCCTGTGGAACAGTCCTCGTGGACACCGTCAAGGTGTGCTGACATCTCTTTGAGGCACGTGTGAAACACAATGGGCCGTCAACCCGGGCCTGGTTCTTACAAGGAGGCGAGCTGCCTATCCCTCGCCGCCCGCAAGCCCGCGCCTACGGCGATTGGGAGTCCGATGTTGCCTCCCGACCAGGGCGCTTCCTGCGGCGGTTTGAGCCGTGAGTGTAGTGGGATTTCCGCTCCCTCACCCGCTCCGCCTCCTCCTTTGCCAGCATCACTGCTTCACAGAAGGAGGTGAAAGCTTGCCATGCACTCTTGCTCCGGACTATGGCCCGGACCAGGGTCGGACGCGAGAGATCGCCGCCGATCGCCGCCACGAGAACACGGCTGTGCTCTATCCAAGCCGGGCAGACCTCCACCTTATGCTCCACCGTGTCCTCTGGGCGATGCACACAGTGGTCACCCTGGCGTTTCCTCCCGCCTTATACGGAACAGTAACCTCCCGAAACAGCCGTGTCCGGTGAGGACCTACGTCAGTCGGAAGGTGAGGACGCCGTGGCGCCTCTCTAGCTACTCCTCAAAGAGAGGACTTACCGCCGCTATTGCGGTGTGCTCAGTGCTGGATTGCGACAATCACACTTTCCATGTCGCCATGAGACCCCGCCGGAGCTCTGTCCGCTGTACTGCGATTTTTCGCGGCAACAGAGTTATGCCTCCTCTCATCACTCCCACATGTGGGCGAGGGATAGTGTTTCTCCACAATTTAATGGATGTTATTATACATATAAACGTTTCTTTTTAATTACTCTATCTATTAAAAGAAACCTCATCAAAATCTATTTCGCAGTTTTAAAGATTTAATCATACAAAAGAACATAGGGAAAGAGAAAGTAACTTTGTTTTATAGTATGTAGTGAAGTGGTAAATGGCACAGCAATACAATATTAGAAATTTTGAAGTTGAAGTTTGCTTTGGGGCTTTTATTAAAAAAATTAAACCGTCAGAGAGCATTTATATTCCTTGCTTTAAATAAATGCATCAACATTCAACCGGTAAGACTTTTTTTAAATATGCTGAGTAGTGTAGGAGTGTTTGTACCATTTTTAACAAATGAACCGCTAACTTATATTTTGACTGAGTTGTTTTGTTATTCCATGTCAGTTGCGTTTTGTTAAACCATGTCTTATGTCACGTCACACGGGAACGACAGGAACCGCGGGAACGGGATAAAAAGTATCCTATGTGATATGTCCTTCTCCCAGTTCTTATCTACCTCCCTACCAATTTTGAGCCATACTGGTTAAGCGGTTCTTGAGTTATAAATATAGTAACTAACACGACTTTCATTTATATACATAGACTTCATTCAAATCGGACCAGCCTAGGAGGAATTCAGTGACGTACACACGTACAGCAGATTTAGGATGGAAAGAAGAAACCCATGGAAAGCATTGTCATCTACATTTGTAACAAAGATATCATACCTCTCTCTACCCATTTCTATTTATTTTTTTCTCTTTTAGTTCATAAGTACAAATTTAGTTAAATAAAAAAAAATATCTTTTTTATTTTTTCGCCTTTTAGTTCTTATGTACAATTATATTTTTAAGTAACTAAAAAAATTAAAAAAAAACTATAAACTTGTCTAAAAACAAAAAAAAAAAAACTTGTGATTGACCGGGTTTGAACCGAGGAACACCAGCCATCGCGAGTAGACCATACCAATATCGACTACGCTACGGCCGCTACGTCAAACCGCGCGAAATTAGCGCCCATATTATGCGTGAAATATTGCGAAAGAGAAAACTCGAAAATATGCGCTTCCCCAGACATAAGACTGAGCTAGATCGATTTTTCGTCCCCGAAAACCACCACATATTAATTTTCAGTGAAATCGTTAGGGCCGTTTCCGAGATCACATGCTTCTTCAAGCGAGTAGCGCCATCTGCCGGGTTGATTTGTGAATCTAAACGATCCAGGTCGCCACTCAAACGCATACAGAAAAATTCATTAAAATCGGTCAAGCCGTTTAGGAGGAGTTCAATGACATACACACGTACAGCAGAATTATATATATAAAGATAGGGAGTAAATATATAATTATAGGGTAATTACCCTAGCCTAGTATGTCGTGGTGGCCTAGTGGTTAAAACACCAGCCTCTCAAGTATGAGTGCGCGGGTTCGATTCCAGGTCAGGCAAGTACCAATGTAACTTTTCTAAAGTTATATGTACTTTCTAAGTATATCTTGAACACCAATGACTGAAGGTGAAGGAAAACATCTTGAGGAAACCTGGACTTGTAAGTCTGAAATCGCCAACCCGCATTGAGCAAGCGTGGTGATTACACTCTATCCTTCTCTGTATGAGAGGAGACCTGTGCCGAGCAGTAGGACGATAAAAGGTTGTTGATGATGATATAATTTTCTTAAGCCCCGTTTACACTATGTGTGTGGTACAAGTAACTAACATATTATGAACCATGTTTTATTACAAGCGTGCTAATAAATGTAATATCTAAATATTTTAGTAGAGATCTATCCATAGTACCTACACCTACATTTCGGCATGTATGTCTAGTCAGGGCTAATCTATTGCTATCAACCGTGCTCAAATTCAGATTCCATCTGCCATTGTGAAATTCCTAATGGGAAAACCTAATGACATTTTCAACCCGATCTGGGAATCAGTCTCAAATCACAAACTTAACAGAAGCGACCATTAAACAGCGTGGAATTTTAAGTCGTCTTACAAAGACAGCCCACTTCATCTATCCAATGACTACCAAATATTAGTTAAAACTCTATTTTTGAAAAACATATAAGAAAAAAAAACATATTAAATGTTATGAAATTTTGAGCTAGGGCTAATGAACTCTGGTAATGATGACGCCGCTCCATTCTGTGTGCCCTTGCAACGCAAGACTCGGATTGCACTCGCATAATTACAGTGTTTCAAACTACATTATGCACTATAACAATGCATGGTATTTTAATTTTGAAAAGCATTCTAAAATAATCACTACATAGTAAAAAACAAAGTCGCTTTCTCTGTCCCTATGTCCCTTTGTATGCTTAAATCTTTAAATCTGCGCACCGGATTTTGATAGAGTTTTTTTAATAGATAAAGTGATTCAACAGGAAGGTTTTTATGAATATAACATGCATACTATATAACAGGAACACTGATAATTTTTGAGATTTCTAACACAAGTCGAAAAATATACCCATTTTTTGAGCTTATATTACAAACGCTGACTGAACCCTATGAGATAGATCAAAATAATGTACTACAGTATTGTAGACCTTAAAAATGCCTACAAAAAAGTCTGCGACACCATATGTCTACCTACTATAGTTTCTTCATTATGACTACTTTTTTATATTTGAAAATTTAATTAAAATGCTAGTCGAAATCAGAGCCCACTATTTGTTCCTTATTATTAATCCTTATCCAAATAAATTACGTCATTTCAAAGGTAATTTCAGTAACAGCAGATCTCTTTTTGAATTATTAGAATTGGTTGTTTCATGCAGGAGATTTCACGATTTATTCAAAACTAAACACCAGAAAAAATCCGCGTGCCGCTCGCGTCCGTGCCGAGCCTGCTACTTGAGTGTTTCTCTGCCTAAACCGCGGAAGGATTGGGCCGGAGCGGAGGACCATTATTTCGAACAAACTTGCTATCCCATTAGGCTTTAATTCTGTTTGAAGGTGGTGGAACTGGCTATCCTTGGACAATACGGTCGGTGTATCTTGCAGAGTCAGATTTTGGCTGATGGGCGGCACAGTAGACATTATTTTTATTGAAGGGCCACCGTTTCATAAGGAAGGCACCTATATCATCATACAAGGTACCTATATCATTTGTCCACGTGCGAAGCCGGGGCGGGTCGCTAGTTTATTATAAATAAGACTTTTTGGTCTGAAATATTACTACTAGGTATTACTGTGACTTCATGGGCGTGGTTTATGATAATGGGTGATCGGTAACTTCGGTAAGTGTACCTTACCCTGTATTAAATACAGCAGCCTGCATAGAACATAAAGTTTTATATACTACAAAAAAACGTTCATAAAACTAATGGACTACTAGTTGACGCACCTAAAGCTTTTAACTGATATTGGACTAAACATAACTGAAGACTTTTGAATCAGCCAATTGCGTTATTATGTAGGTAGGTAATACACTTTCAACAAGCTATCTGATTAGTTTCTTAACTTCAACTCAAACCATTTATTTCAAACTAGCTTTCAGCTCGCGGCTTCGCCCGCGTGGAGCTCGGTAATATCGCGCTTTTTAAATTTCCCTCGGGAATATCAAATTTTTCGGCCTAAAAAGTACCCTATTATTTAATTCTTCTAACTTTACTTCTGCAAAATTTCAAAGCAATCGATTCAGTAGTTACGGTGTGAAAGCGGGACAAACAAACTCACTTTCCGATTTATAATATTAGTAAGGATAACAGGCACCTTTGAATTGTCATTGCCTTTGGGTTGGTCAGGCAGCAAGATGAAGCTAGTTGGCATTAAAAAGCGTAGTAAGTAGGTACATATGAAGACTACTACTACTTTTAAATCAAAATAATATGATTACAAAATATATATCTATTTACGGTTTTTAAATAAAAAAACGAAACAGAACAACTACTAAAGGAAAATACCTACTTATATTCCTAAACTAAATTAGTGCTATCCAATTATTTATCAAATAAATCAGACAGTAAGTAGGTGGAGTAAGGCAAAAGATAAGCTATCGAGTACTTATTTTATATAATTATCAGATAAGCTCTTAGATAAATGTAATTATGTATTGTGTATAGGTTACCAGACCACCAGAGATAAATGGGGTTTTTGTGTTAAGTATGTGCTTATTTAACGACTCCTTTTTATTGAGTCAATCTCCGTTTGTATCGACCGGTACAGAGTCAATGTATTTTTTATATGTACTTGTGAGTTACAGAATGTTGAACAAAGATACGGTGTATGTATCGCCTACTTGTTACATTGGCCTAAACTAAATCGTGCTTCGGTAGAAGACGTCCAGTTCACAAAGAGCGCACAGCGCCACAGGAAGTTTTCGTTTTAAAAATTCAAAGCCAAATACAACATCTTAAAAATCTATTTTTTTTTTCTGTGAAAACACGTGGCTAGTATAATATACCAAGTTGTTATTATACTAGCACTTACCTAGAGACTGACACCGTAGCGAATAATATTTTTAGCCGTACAAATTTAGATTGTAAGTACTCGTAAACACAGCCGATTTCATTGTCGAGTGAAACGCCGTGTGCCTGTGTCACGTGTTTATTCTTAACTCATTACCTACATAATACTTGAATATTATGCAAGACACATTAATTTTTATTAAAGGAACGAACTTTTTTTTATCACTGCTTGCTGTAGGTGCAAACTTTTAAGTAGAAATCGTTATGCATTTCATCGTTTTTAAATATTCGCAGCCATCTTGGATAATTATTTTGAACTTCGTTCCTAGCGGTGGTCCCCCGAACTCAGTCGTATTATTTTTTTCTATTATTATACACGAGTAGGTATGTGTGCCTATAAGCATCGTGTAAGAAACTTCGTTCTGACGGAGTCCCCGACCAAGAGATTTACTTCACTGGTACTGAAGGTACTGGCCTGGTACATTGTGCTACAAATAAAATCCAAACATTTTATATCAATAATAGATACTTATTAGAAATCGGTGTTCTCGGTGGTAGGCCATAACTTTGGCTGCCGGCAGAAGTGACCACCTACCGGACAAAGTCTTACCTCCAAGCGATTTGTTGTGTTCCGGCATGATGTCTGGTGAAGCCGTACGGAGGACGGGTCTGAGTAGATGTGTTGCGATGTGTGCGGGTACGATGCGCCAAATGTCAATCAATACAGATCAATCTCCCTCTGGCCCAACATCGTTGGTCGTGTTGTTGGGTTTAACATTGCATTATCTCGCTTAACTGCCGTCTTCCTTCCTATTTACTCTGTTTTGAGTGAATAGGCCTAATAAACTAGCGCGCTTTACCAGCAACGGTCGCATCTCTGCTTGCCATCAGACGGGATTGCGGTCAAGCACTAGTTTTTAATAATAATTTAAAAAAAAATCAAATCGACGAATAATCTTACATTTAGGTAACTTAGGAATAACTGACTGCTGCGCTGCGTGTCGTGGGTTCGATTCGAAAGGAACAAATATTTGTATAGCCTCAGGGTTTAGCTGTTGGTAAGTATGTGTTAAATGTTTGTAAACGACACAGGAGTAATTAACTAGTAAGTAACAAGTGTGAGGCAACGTGTTTATTAAAAAATTAAAAACTAAAGATACTAAACAAACGAAACTACATTAAATAAATGATAAGTAAATCTATCGTTTTAAAGATAGAAAATAGCTTTAAGAGAGAGTAAGAATAAACTGTTCTATTAAATATGTAATGAGTCAACACACATAGAAAGCACATAAATTGAGTAGTGATTTTGTCACATGAGGAAGGAAAACCATCAACCTGATGTAAAGTAATGGACTTTGAATCCTCCTCAAAAGGAAAATGAATAAAAATGGATTAAACAGATGATATAAAACAAAAGTGCTGCTTAACGCATAAATTTAAAATTGAGGATTTTCATGATGCCTGAGATTTGAGAATGCGAACCTCATTATTCTTAGGTATCTACCTAAGTGAGTACTTTATAAAACCACCTGTCATCACAACGAAATGATATAACATTACCAAGGAATTTCTATCTAAACTGGAATGTGAACTATCGATCAAAAAGCGCTCCGAGGGAGATAGCTTCACAGTAGCCCTCTGTCCTTGTTGTGTAGGGTGACTATTATAATGGAATTTAGAAGGAATGTACGTGAAATATTTTTTTTTCACTTATATTATCTGAGTTTTAATGAACATTTAGGCATGGATGCGAACTTTTTAATTTCATTGTTGGATTTTAAAAATGGATGAATAAATTGATGACGTACGGACGACAGCAGGTGAATCTATCCGAAACTGTACCTTTAGATAAATAAAATATTTACAAGAAAGCAGAATTTAATATCATTGTAAATACCCAATAAAAGTCACTTACTTATTATGCACACAATGACTAAGTGCACATTTATTAATTACTCCGAAATTTATGGTCACCCTACATACAAACAAAATAACTTGTATATGATTACCGCACAAACCTTACTTAAGAATGATATTCCGCATCCAGAATATGACTCACTATTGCAGACATTAATGGCACCCTTTTTCACCATCTTTATTCTAATCGGAATTGTTGGTTTCAAACAAAATTACAAAAAATAAATACGGGTAACACTTAGAAAGAAACAGAGGGCTACTGGGACGCTTTCTCCCTCGGACCGTGTTCTCTTCAAATAAAGTTTTATTTCCGATCGACCTTATTGCTCTCGCGATAGAGTCTTCTTTTAAATAAGAGACTTATGCAAGTTTACATTCCAGTTTAGATAGAAATTCCTTGAACATGATACAGAAAAGACATACAAACCTTAACAGCTACAAGGGTACAGTATTACTATAATATTTGCACAAGGATCTACAGTAGGTACTACTATAATCTTTGACGAGTTGTTTTAATCATATTTTGTCTAATTGTTTTATGAAATGTAAACAAAAAAGATGATGCAATTATAACTCGCGCGAGTTAACTGTGCAACTCGCTGTGTGACGTCATTCGGACGGCATCGTTTGCAAAAAATTAGAATTATGTTAAAAAAATATAAATGACATTTTTTATGTGTAATAAGAGGTCGTTTTGATGATAAAGTGTCATAATACTAGGTCATTTTACTCAACACGGCAATGGTTGGTTTTGTGAGACACTGTGACAGCAATTTGCCGCAGCTAAAGAAGTCAGAAGAATTGCTTTATTTGCTTAATTATAACTCAATTTGTATTTTACACTATAGGTAAGTACGCAAGAATGATATGATGAGATGAAATAAAAACAACGAGCTCCACGATGCAGAATGCAGCGCTAGACTGGACTCTCCCGTTGGTGGCAGTGATAGGTAGGTACGCTACGACCCGCAAGAGATAACTGTAGACTTCATTTTAATGACATAGGCACGCGGTATTGAGTCGTCGATACGATTACGAGAACGAATAACGGATTTACTTCACTGTATTGACAGCAGCTGATGCGAACAGACGTACATATACCTAATAAAAAAAACTGGCAAATATGGATATATACTTATTTAACTTTATTTTGTGCTACGTGTAGCTAGGCGTCACTGAATACCTCTTTGGTGATAATAATGACGCAAGAAAATATAGGTAAATGTAGATACCATCCCATTACGAGCACGATCAAGGCACGTCATGACCTACGAGCAATAAAATCATCTTATCAAAAATTAAACAAAAGTACGTATCTTATAGCAATTTCCGCATTTATTACTCATAACATCCATCCTAACTGATATGTTGTATTATACTCGTAAATGCGAAAGTAAGTTTGTTTGTAACGTTCTCACATTAAATATTCTTCTTCATTTTCTTCACCCTATAGAGGTCCACTGCAGGACAAAGGCCTCCCCCAAGACTTTCCGCGATGACTGGTCTTGTGCTGCCCGCATCCATCGGCTTACCGCGATCTTCACCAGGTCATCGGAATATACCTACTAAACCGATAATTATGACATCTTGCAAATACGTACATTGTCGGGTAGTATAGAAAAGGACATAGGGTAGGTACCTCTCACCAGAGCAGTACCAGAAAAAAATGGTGTTCCCGAGGGAGGGAACAATAGTTTCCGACGCAATTGCTTTATGACGCTAAATAACGCTACGTATCTTTCATTATTGCGTAATTGCCAAAATTGCAAAAAACCGTGTCCGACTAGAGCTCAAAGATTACGCACTATAAAATTTGGCTTACCCCTCCTAGGCCGGACGTGCCCACCCCTAGGCCTGACTCGCCATAGAGGAGGCCGTTGTTAGATCCTTATAAGACCTAACAACGGCCGTCACGGATTACGCAGGAGTGGACTATACTTACGGTACGCTACGTTATCGATCGGAGCGGACAGGCAGATTGAGCCAACTAGAACTGGCAACATTTGTTCATTGAATTCATTCCAAAGAGAAGACTGTTCACTCTGTGTTCATTGATTCATTCATTCGTTGTCGTGTGAGTGTGCACGCACGCCGGTCCTGTCACGATTTTACGAACGAATTCGTCATTGAAAAAGACTAAATTGTGGTGATCGAACGTCGCGTTAAATTACCAAAACACAAAATCGTAAGTAGATTCTTATTTTATTACAGGCATTAATATTATATAATCTTTTTTTAGTGTTAACTTTGCTCATGTAATATTCGTATTGATTGCGTTAGACACTACAGTTAATTTTTAACAGGGAACAAGTGTTTCGCGAAATTAAGTTAATAATGTGAATTTACTGACTACATAACGAGTAATAAACTATTTTAACAAGGAGCACAAAGCATATCAATGACGTGATTTGCTCCAGATTACGTATTTCATGCACTTACGTAACATGACATTACGACACCTTGTGCCTTGGAACTCCCTGCTGACATTGATCCTGACCTAGTTCTTAATAGCAAATTCCAGGGCAATACTTATTAGTAACGTCTCTATTTTACTTGCTTTTTACCCATTCTTATTACATCATTAAAGTGGAATGTTTGCAAGATTCCACTCAGAGTTAGGTAGATATTTTAGCCACATTGTACCTCGTTTTTCGCCGGCTTTTAAAAAATAAATTGTGTGATAACTACTATAAAATTGGTTGTCACGTTAAAAAAAAAATATCCAATTACTTTACAAAATAATTAAATCCCAGTTTAGAAAACATAAAGCACCATGACCTTGAAGTCATCATGATCTCAACATAACCTCACCAAGTCATCATGTTATAATATAACCCAACAAATTTCCTTTAACTTAAAATTTTAAATACCTGTATCTAATTTTACCTGTTTATTATTTCTAGTAAAATGGGAGTCCCTGCTGGTAATGCTGAAAACGGCAAGAAAATCTTTGTGCAAAGATGTGCCCAGTGTCACACTGTAAGTACTTTCACTCTTTCCCCCGTATTCAAAACCGTTACATAAAGTTAACTAGTAACCGTTTTACCATAAACTTTTGATGTTTGAACATCACTTAACTTTAATCATCGTTTATGAATAAACCGCCGGCAGAAGTTACCACCCAACAGACAAAGTCTTGCTGCCAAGCGATTTGTCGTGTTCCGGCATGATGTCTGGTGAAGCCGTACGGAGGATGGGTCTGAGCAGTTGTGTTGCGATGTGTGGCGGGTACGATGCGCCAAATGTTGTGTCGGAAGTTTGGTCGTGGAGAGTCTCCAGATCGATCTCCCTCTAGCGCAGCTTCGTTTGGTCGTGTTGGTCTTGGATTTAACATTGCATCACCTCTGTCAACTGCCATCATCCTTCCTATTCCTTAGTTTTTTAAGTGAATAGGCTTAAGAAACTAGTGCGCTTTACCATCAACGATTGCATCACTGCTTACCATCAGGCGGGATTGCAGTCAAGCACTAGTTTATAATTATTAATAAAAAAAAAACCCTTAAATACTAGGGTGTTTATTAATAAACAATGGATTAAAATTAAGTGACATTAAAACATCAAAAATGTATGGTTAAACAGTCACTAATCAACTTTAAACAATGGTTATCAATAGAGGAAAATATCTCTACCATCATCACTTCGGCCTTCATGACATTTTCTATTGCAACTTTATTTCTGTCATGACTGATAAATACCTAAATTGTCCTTAGGAAAGATGTTTTATGATTCAAGAAAGTAATTTGGATTTTCCTACCAAACTGTTTAATGGTAAAACCCAATAACATTCCACATTTTATGTATGGACGACAGCAGGTCAAGCTACCCCAAACTTTCAGATATTCCCAATCAACCTTGAGCCTTAATGCTTTAGAGATAAAGTTGAAAATCTAATAAGGAAATCTGACAGGTTATAGTAGCTTGATGTGCTGTTGTCTGTACTTGGATGTTAAACTATATAGGCAACATTTCACAATCTATAATAATGACAATCACATGGTCATTTCGATGAATGTTTATTATTTCAACACTTTCATTTTTCTAAACATGCTATTATGAGTTACTTTCATGCTTTTAATGGTAAGTTGTTCCATGTTACAGGTTGAAGCTGGTGGCAAACACAAAGTAGGACCCAACCTACACGGATTCTGGGGCCGTAAGACTGGCCAGGCAGCTGGCTTCTCATACTCAGATGCCAACAAGTCCAAAGGTTACTTTCTTATTTTTAATTTTTACATTTTAGCATTAGATACCAATACTACCTCATCAAAACCTCTAATAAGATGTGAAATCAATTGCTAGTTAACTTGTGATTTATGTTTCTTCTGTTACCTGAACATTGTAATATGTATAAGTATATTACATACTTCTGTGAGTTTCAAAAAAACTCATTGTATTTGATTAATTTATGTATAACAGTCCACATGGGTACAAAACCTCGAAAGTATACATTTCCAGTTTTGGCTGACCTTGCATTGTATAGGTATTCCATACAATCAGACATCTGCTTATACTAGTTTTAATTGATGACATCATGTTCAAAGTCCCATTGTTAGTGTGCAGTTTATTTTATAATCGCGTGAATATCACATCACGCGTACACTGCTCAGTCTTATCACAATTACTTCACTTCCCACACATGTCGATATTTGATTAGCTATCACTTATCAATTGCCCGTGATAGACTACAGACCTATATATCCTACTAACATTATAAATACGAAAGTTTATGAGTATGGATGAATGTTTGTTGTTAATCTTTCACGCAAAAACTTCTGCATGGATTTCAATGAAATTTGGTACACAAATAGTTCATAACCAGAGATAATATATAGGATACTTTAATCCCGATATTTCCGCGGGTACAAAACTTACGCAGGTGAAACCGCGGTGCATTGCTAGTATTAATTTTTAACAATTAGTAATTTACTATGCTTATGCCATAAGCACAATAAATACATCTGCTTGTCTTTGATCTTTGTCACAAAGAAAAACAGACGTTTGTGTTTTCCCTCTTTGTGAGAGGGACTTGGGTAGGGCAATAATTATATTATGAAGATAATAAATATGTATTCCTTTTATAGGTATCTCATGGGGTGAGGACACACTCTTCGAGTACCTGGAGAACCCTAAGAAATACATCCCTGGCACCAAGATGGTGTTTGCAGGTCTGAAGAAGCCCAATGAGCGTGCGGATCTCATCGCTTACCTAAAACAGGCCACAAAGTAGATTTATGAAGATGTAGGAAAAAATTATGTTTGAAATGAGAGGCATTTTCCATTTTATTTATGGAATTTTCTTCTCATTTTTTAGCCCAATCAGTATCATCAATCGTATTTTGCAATGTTAAGTTGCCTGATACACTTAGTATAGTTCACAATCATGTTCTTAGCTGTTATAATACGGATACGAGTATAAGTTAAAAGTATAGAGTAAAATATGTACACTCTGTATAACTACTCTTGAGTGAATATACTGTAATTAAATTATTAACTAGACTCCCCCTAAAGCTTTTCATTTGTGAATGTTTTGCACAACTATCATTCGCTATTTATTTTCTTTACCATCTAAATTCCAGAGTATGTTGACTATTAATTATGGATCATTGTTACCAATTATTAATAGTGGTTAATTGAATAATTTAATAAATAATTTAAATTATTAGTTTTGATTTTTTGGCATCTATATTACCCAAATTTGTTATATCACTGGAAAATTGCTTTAACAACATAGTCCTGTCAATATTAAAATGTTACCGTTTGACGACTTAATTGCTTTACCATTCTGACATTTCCCACTAAGGTTGAGACAGTCAAAATCGGAACGAACGGCGCCTTCGTTTTTCTTGTGATGCCTGTTCAATTTGAGAGTTAAGAGAAATGATAGTTATTCAATTCATGTATTTACCTATTTTAATACGCTATTATGGCGCAATTTCATTAGTCGATAGAGCCCGCATGCTGGGTGCGAGAGATTTCTAGAACGCATACCACAGGGCTCGCATTCGGGGAACCGTTTTCATTAGTCGATAGGGTCAGCGTGCGGGGTGTAGGAGAACCTCCATGTTCGTCGCCAGTTATTTAACAAGAGTGGCACTGAAACAGAGGTTCTTGTCATAGATCAATAATTAATGTTATGTGGAGCAATTTTGACTGTCTGTGTCTTATTACCGAAGAAATTAAACTATTAGCCTCACTGAAGAAAAAGAAATAGATTTTGGGTGCGAACTTTACTAAAAAATAGAAAGAGGCATGCGCATCAGCAACATTGTGTCAGGAGATACAATTGGATTTTGAGTGTGATGTAGAAGATCATGATATTTTTTTCAGATTATCTAATACACTACACTTATACAATATACTTATTTGAGGATTTGTTAAATAAAAAAATAATATTAATTAAAACTAAATTATGAATAAATTAAAGCTAAAAAGACATAAAATACAAACTAACTACAAATGAAATTTAAAGTATATAAAAAATTGAACCCATATCGCTGCGATCACCGGGCAGGGTGCCCAAAAGGCTGGCCGCGTTCCGCGTTGACCGAAATGCGCGCCAGCCCTCCGATCACCTGATACGTCGATTAATCGTGCGGAGATTTCTTTAAAAAATTGTCGAGCCTCTGCACCCCAGGGCCCTAGGGTCTCCACAGCGAAAGGCACAAATATGTAGGGCTCAGATAACGCTGCATATTTGCGCCTCTTTATGACCTCCGCAGCTGCTGCAGCAGCTCCGGCTCTGCGGGCGGTTTGTTAAATAAAATAGAAACACGACTTCAGAAAAAGACACTGTATTTCGTGAGGCATTATCTCCAAAATTGAAATGAGGTCACATAACGTTGTTTAGCTACTATATGGACATTCATACTTCCATTTTGCGCAGCGTCTTTCTAATCCAACAAGCACTCACGACTCACGAGACACGAATGAAATTGAATAAAGAAAACGTATTTGACTCACGAGTCACAAACTCGCAACCCACAAGCTGTATATCGACCGTTGCATTTCATTTGTCGATATATAGCAAGCCGGGAATCCCTCAGGCGGTGTATCGACTTGTAACTTTCATTGGTTGTTATCTCGCCTGCGGGGACTCCCCGTATGCTGTGTACCGAATGAGTTAACGACCAATGAAATTGCGCCATTAGAGCCTAAGGGAATGCAATAGCACCGATGGCACATTCGTATATATAGGTACTGGTCAAAGGAACCATGACGTAAATTCTCATACAAAATTGTCTTTTGGTTTTTGGAAATAGCTTTTGCCTGGGCTAGTAATCAGGCATACATAATGAATGATACATACAATATGTAAAGAAAACCCTGTCCGACCCATAAGGATAATAAAGGCTAGGTACACACTTGACCACATATAATATAAAATTTTACGTAATCATCATAGTAACAATACAAATGAATTTTGAAATAATCTTTTTTTCCAGCGAATGAATTCCAACTTCCCCGAAATTTGGTATTTTTTTAAAAAGTAACAACACCGGTATTATTGTTCAGCGAATAGCGGGGGTTTTTTGGCGGGAAGCTAAGATGAGTGCCACGCTCATTTTTCATTGGACTTTTAAATTATTTATAGTGTCGTTTACTAAATAAAAACGCGTGATTTATGTAGTAAAAAGTGCATTCAGTGAATAATTCATAAAGAACAGTGAAATATTGTAGCATAGTGGCCACATCATGGCTTTGTACCAAAACTTCCTCCTAGTGTCAGTTCACGCGGGAAACGAAAGGAGATAGGTTTAGTTAGGATAAGTTACAAAAGAAGACAAGATATAATTAAGACATGGCTTAAAGGTCTTAGAAACCGGGCCATAAAATCGCCAAAAAAAAAAATCAGCGAATAGCGATGCCCTGCCTCCCACCGCCCGCGGAAGGGTTGCTTTCCGCACATGTATTAAGTTACCTCTTTTTGCGAAATGATATTTATTGTTTTAAAGTGATTTTTTTTTAAGTTTAGCCCAGCTTTGTATCCATTAGTAGACTCAGTTAACGATACCTAGCAATACCTTCACGGATCGGACAGGGTTTTTTTACATATTGTATATTCCAAAGCTGAAGCTGAGCTGTATGTACACACATCAAAAGTGTCTAGGGATCAAGCATTTTTATGCGGATTTCTTGAGATTGAGATGTGGCTTTGTAATAAATTTATGATTTTATAAATTTATATGGATCCTTTTGGTGCATTTCATAATTTGAATCAGGAACTGTGAATCAAATTCGAGTAAAAGATGAAAATCAGCTGTCAATATTTTCCCTATAAAAACATACAACGCATTGAAGACATTATTAGTGCTACTGTTTCCCTACTACTGATTAAAACCAACGTTATTATGGAGCGGCGACGTCATTTAAGCAGGGAAGAAATGCTCAGAGCCGTGGGAATGATAGAAGCTGGTTCCCGGCAACGTACTGTGGCTTTAGCTCTGAATACAAGTCAGAGTGTTATCAGTCGACTTTGGACACGTTGCCGAAGCACTGGTACCGTGGCTGAGCGCCATGGAGGACGGTATCGCTGCACCACACGGAGACAAGACCGATACATTCAAATCTTAACTCGAAGAGCTCCAACAATAACCGCCATGGTGTTAGCCGTGAGGCTTCATCACTCTTCAGGGAACTTAATTAGCGACCAAACAGTCAGAAACCGCTTGCATGAAGTGAACCTTCATTCCCGAAGACCGCTACGGGTACCACCTATAGCAATGCACAATCGTAGGATTCGATATCAATGGGCTCTTGAACACAGAAATTAGGCAGAAGAACAATGGCGTTTCGTGTGCTTTTCTGATGAGTCTCGTTTTGGTATGAGACCGGATACAAGACGTATACGACACTGGAGAACCCCTGGACGCCAACAGCGATTAAAATCCTGCCAGGAAGTCCATCCTTATAGTGGTGGAACCATCATGGTATGGGCGGGTATTTGGATCGGCGGAAGAACTGAGTTGATTTGGATCAGAGGCAACCTCAACGCTCAAATTTATGCTGAAACGATTGTATCAGACGTCATCGTTCCTCTACAAGTGCAAATCGGTCCCTTATTTCAGTTAATGCATGATAATGCACGACCGCACACCGCAAGAGTTGTAAGACAGACTCTCGCCGCAGCTAACATCAATGTCCTGCCCTGGCCTGCTCAGTCGCCAGACTTGAACCCGATTGAGCATGCATGGGATATGCTACAGAGAAGAGCTCTGCCGAATATGGAGGGTATCCAGTCGCAAGAAGACCTTTTTTTGTTGTTGCAACGAACATGGGCGGCCATTCCACAGCGTGATTTGGATGAACTCATTTTGAGTATGCCAAACCGATGTTCTTGTGTTGTTAGTGTTCGCGGTAGAAACACGGATTATTAATTGTTTAAGTTACCCAATAAAATTTTAGAGAAAACTGTTATTTCAGTCTTTTTTTCGAACTTTTGTGTTAGTGGTTCAAATGTCAAATATCCCTTTATTAGGAAAATGGCAAATTTCTTTATTAATGCAAAGGTGACTTGGTTTATCGTTACTGTGACAAACGAAAACACTTTATTTGATGAATCCTTAAAGAAAATTTTAATTAATATCAATCAGGAGAAAAGTTATTGCAAAAATATATGTTGATCCCTAGACACTTTTGATGTGTGTAGTATGAGTTTTCATTACGAGCATAATTACTAAGTTGTATTTTTTTTTTATAAATTATAAACTAGCGTCTCCTAAATATAATAAACTCCGTCTGGCAGGTGGGGTTGACTTGGGTCCCAAAGATGGAGGTGGGACCCCAAAGCACCCATATAGTATCTGTTCAACAACATAAATAACGCAATGAATGTTGTTGAACAGTCAAACTGAAACCCATTGTTACGCAATTATCCTGCAGTAGAATATTCGCACTGCTAGGATACAGGCTACTCTTTGATAAAGAGTTGGTAGTAAGTACTGTAATTCACCGCCCAGTGCGGATTGGTACATACATAGATGTCACAAGTGTTTGATTTTTGGAGCCACCTTTGATATTGAAGAAATATGTAAAAACACAAATAATCTTGATGACATAGTAGGTATTTTTAGTTGCATGCATTGCTCGTCATGTAACAAAGTCCTAGAAAATAATCCGATTTTTCTACGAACACACATTTATGATGCGGTCGTTCTTGATTGGCACCATTGTAGGATAGTATTCGTCTTGTTTCTAACGCGTGATCGTTAATAGTGTCATAGATATACATATACATATTATTAATTATAAAATAGCGCTTGACCGCAATCCCGCCTGATGGTAAGCAGTGACGCAAACGTTGATGGTAAAGCGCACTAGTTTATTAAGAGCCTATTCACTCTAGCCTTGAAGACACTCAAATTGTAGTCCGACGGAAACACCGCCGCTGGCAAATTGTTCCAGTCCCGCGATGTACGCGATATAAAGGAAGAGGCGAAACGCTTCGTCCGGATCGAAGTGGTGTTAACAACGTAAGGGTGGAACACACACGAACGGACCTGTGCTTTGTACAACATTAGAATCTGCCCAGGTGTGAAGTACTGCCCGACCTTTGCGATAACGCCAAGCTTCCTGGCAGCCACCTTGGCCTTGGACTCAATGAACCGCCCAAAGTTAAGGTTCGAGGAAATTCAACTCCCAAAAGCTGAAGGCGGTCGGTACACTCCAAGGACACATTTCGAAAAGTAGGAGCCAAGGTGAACGGGCCCTTTTGGCAGTGAAAAGACACGCCTGTGTTTTGGCGGCCTTGAATGCTACAAGATTGGCATTGCCCCATTCGGAGACTGCCTGTAGTGCAACACTCGTTCGCTCAACAATGGCCTCTCTTTCGGACCGGATTGATTCCCTACTAGCCCGAGCGTCCGGCAGGTATCTCTCTACAACTGTGCTGTCATCTGCATACCCATAAATACCGGGCATCAGCAGATCGTTACTATGCAGCAGGAATAGAGTTGCAGAGAGAACAGACCCCTGAGGAACACCGGCATTAGTCGACATGGGCTCAGATGAGCATCCGTCAACAACAACTCGGAAGGACCGTTCAGTCAGGAAGTCTTTTACCCAGCCAGTCAGCTGGAAGCTTACTCAAAAGGCCAGCGTGCCATACCCGGTCGAAGGCCTTCGAGACATCAAGGGAGACAGCAATCGCTTCCCCATTCTTCTCGAGCGCCTCGCCCCACAAGTGGGTGGCATACATTAGTAGGTCCCCAGTTGACCGATCGCGGCGAAACCCGTACTGTCGGTCACTGAGGAGATCGTTACCTTCCAGGTATGCCAAGAGGCGCGAGTTCAACACACGCTCCATAATTTTGCAAAGTATGGAGGTGATCGAAATCGGCCGATAGTTGGTAGGATCGGCACGACTACCTTTTTTGGGCACGGACTGCACGTGAGCAAGCTTCCAGGACTTGGGCACTATACCAGTCCCAAATGAGAGGCGATACAAGCGCGTCAATACAGGAGACAACTCGGGCGCACATGCTTTAAGAACAATCGCTGGTATACCATCTGGACCACTAGCCTTATCAAGCGCGGATCCAGGGGGGGGGTCATGGGGGTCATGACCCCCCCCTGGGCTGGGTCCAGGAGTACCTAGCACAGAAGGATTTTATTTAAGTACTTTCAATATTTAATCAATTTATATAATACATACTTTGTTTGCCGGCAAACGCATTATTCGGGAACGCATTCAACTTTTGAATGCGCTGGGCATTCAAAAGTTGAATTTTGCCGCGCTACCGCCGTCACGGCCGCCAACATTCAAATGTCACATTTTTATGTCACATTTCATTTTACTTGCGCGCACTTTGTTCATTAATCAGTTTTTTCATTATGCATTGAACACACACACACACTGTGTGTGTGTTCAAACTCAAATATTATGGTTGTAAATGGTAATGTTCTTAAAGTACCTCGTAGGTAGATAAGTAGGTGCCTACTTACTGATAGAGGGGGATTTATATACGGACGACAGCAGTTCAAGCTATCGGAAACTGTCAAATATTCCCAATCAACTTTGAGCCTTCATAGTTTAGCAATAAGGTTGACGTCTGTACATTCTTCTTCTTCTTCCTGTGCCTCTTCAATCCTGAAGGTTGGCCGTCAGCTTCTTGTATTCGGTCTTCTCAACCGCGAGACGGAGCAGTTTTTCAACTCTCTCTTCCACTGTCCACTCCCTGATGTTTCGCAGCCACGACTTTCTCTTTCGTCCAGCGCGCCTTTTTACTTCTACCTTGCCCATCATAATGAGTTGGAGTAGCGTATATCACTAGCGTAGACTCGGGGACATCTGTCGCCCCCCAAACATCAGGACCCGAGGTGGCGGCGCGAAGTGTTCCACGCGCGCTTCTTTTAGACGTCACGGGGGGAGTCCTACACCTCACTCCCCCCCCCTGACCTGAGGAGGCCCACGGTGGTGGGCCAGCACCAATCGGGGGTTGCGGAAGCAGTATTAGTTCTCGCAGCCCCCGGTGTAGGTGTGAGACGGATCAGCCGGGTGCCCAACTAACATTTTTGTCATATAATCAAACAGTTATATGACCTTGAGTCTTATTAAAGTTGTTTTATAGTATATTTTTTAACTCTTTGTCATGTACTGGTGCATTATGTGACCGAATAGTCATATACGTTTTTCGTCGTATAATAATGTCGTGTAGACGTTATTTCGACATTTTTATACGATCGTCATATAAGAGCGTCTACGACGACTTCTATAAAACTTACTTATACAACTTTTTGTAGTGTAAACGTTTTCATCGTTTAAACGACGTAATACTGTCAATTTTGTCATATAATTACCTTTTTAACAACTGCTACACGGATAATAGTTGTTTACACGTAGTATTTGTAACCATTATATATAAGTCGAATAAGTATTACGATTGCGACCTGTATACACCCTAAAGTATTACAAAAATGATAATACGACCGCTATATAATTATTACTCATAACAGAGGTTTATAATCACCTTATATACAACTTCCATCATTTTGAAATCATATTTATTTACTGTTTGGTACAACAAATGGATCGATAAAAGTGGAAAACTATTAAAAGAAGTGGCGAATTCAAATGAGGGGAGTGAAAAACAAGTATCATTCGCTTGTAGCACGTCCTTTAATACAAAGTAATAGAGCTCAAACTGATAGTCAAGAAAATGAGAAGGGTTCCGTATCACATTTAACCAAAATTCTACGAGTAGGTACATCTTGCAGTTCATTTGCCGAAGTTCAGGACTCTTGTTCGCTTTTCGAACTTGAAGATAGTTATTCATCGTCCGAAAATGAATATAACGTTTATAAAGGCACCCAAAATGACGACTTCAGAGAGCATTATAACAAGTGGGGGCTACTGACTTTAATATTCCCCAAATTGCATTAAACCAATTGAATAACTTGAAACTTAAGGAATGATGTTTTGAAATGCCTATGAAATCTTCATATCCGAATATATGAGAACGAAATCTCGTAAACTGAAGTCAAACCTATATTATTTTACTGATATAAAGTGTCAGTTGGTTAGTGTGTTATTCATACATTTAAGAAATAGGTAATAAAAAACGCAGTAAAAATTGTTTCATTTTTTTATTATTCCCAGGAACGTAATTAACATTTCAAGTTTGACGACACTTATTAAATAGAAATAAAAGCAAAGCTTTAAAATATTGCTAGTTTTGGAAAAACTTAAATGGCTTTTTGATCCATAAATGTAAAATACGAAATATTATACAAAATCAAACATTCATTTATTTTGCCACATTGAAACATCTTATATGTAGCTAATAATCTTACAATAGAACATACAAAATTACTACACAATAGGCAACTTAAACATAACGTACGAGCGACCGCAGGTCAAGCTACCCGAAACTGCCAAATATTCCCAATCAACCTTGAGTCTTAATGCTTAAAAGATAAAGTTGAAAATCCAATAAAGAAATCTGACAGATTGCAGTAGCTTGACGTGTTGTCTTCTGTACATTTCTTTAAAACTAATAGTAAGTTATCGCGTTTAACTCCGATAATGTGCGTCAATCGACACAAACCTATTTTAACCTTCCGATATTAGGAACTTTTATATCTTTTTGAAACTTGATTTTTTTATGTTGAGATTTTGTATGTTCTAATACAAAATTTTGTTTACTTCTAGTGCTTGCACTTGATTTTTTTATGTTGAGATTTTGTATGTTCTAATACAAAATTTCAACATAAAAAAATCAAGTGCAAGCACTAGAAGTAAACAAAATCCTTTTATCACTTTTTAATTTTATAAATCCAATCTAACTGGCAATTCAAGTGGCGAAGCATTTTCTTTCTGATGTGGTGTATTTTCTAGCTCTACATTCTGAACATTGCATTGTTCTTCAACTGGCTGCTGATTATTTTCGTGCAACACTTTTGCATTATTTGGTAAAAACTTATCAACATCCTTGTGGGGTTTACCTAAAACAAAAGTATTCTAAGTTATAGGTATGTCACGCAGATTGGTTCTTAAAATATAAACGCCTAGCTAACTTAGTTCAAATACATCCTACCTATTTGAACTATGTTAGCTAGGCGTTTATTATTTTACTATTGATCCCTAAATCAACTGTCATGGCGTACTCGAATGAATAAACATGCAGTTATACGTCGGGAAGTTATGTAGTTGTCATATAACGCAGTCACATTGATAATAAATTAATAGAAATATGTGAAAACATTAATATTTTAAAAGCGCGTAAAAAAGTTGTTAGAAACTTACCTCACATTAATCAGTAAACTTGATTGCGCAATGGTTGACAACTGATGAAATAGTTTAATCACCTCAAATAACAAAGAAAATATACAATATTAACTCTGCTGTCAAAAACACAGCCATATTATATTCACGTGATATTTTATAGAATTCGTTCAAATAAGCACACCTTTAAATGACAATAACACAACTATTACATTGGATTAAAGTCATATTGTGAGCCATTACTCGACACGAAGTCGAATACACGCCGCTACAGTTGTCATTTACATGACATGCAGTCAAATCGGCGACGTAAATATGACTACTACGCGACTATACAGGACTATATATGACTATTACACGACACTCTTAGGGCCTTAAGTTGTATAAAATGGGCCCTAATGCCGTCGAGTAAACGTCCTTATGACGTTTATACGATTATATTAAATAACATTAAGTCGCCAACAAAACGTCTACTCGACGACTTAAATGTTAGTTGGGTGGTTTTTAGTCAGTAAGAGTCTGACAGACCCCGTCGCCCGCCCCAGGGCGGCGGAAATCCATGAGGATTTTCCACTCGGAAAAAAAAAGCGTATATCTATCGTGTCGGAGCATCTGGCCGAGATAATCTATTTTGCGTTTCTTTATGGTGGGCAACAACTTTCGAGGCATTAGAACGCGCTGAAGGACGGTGTCAACTCTGACCTTTTGGGTCCAGCTTATGCGCAGCATACGACGGTAGCACCACATTTCAAAAGCCTGCAAGCGTCGTGTAGTGTCCTCTTTCAGAATCCATGCTTCGCAGCGGGACATGACGAACGACAGGCCATACGTAGTACATCAGTAATCTCACTCGGAGCTTTATGTGGAGTTTACGACAGCACAGAACTTTCTTCAAGCTCGGGCAAGTTCTATCCGGGTCTTAATTTCTTGGTCGGACTCCCATGCTTCATTTACCTAAGCACCGAGATACTTATCCTGTCGTACCCGCTCAAGTTGTTTGCCTGCCACCGATATGCTAGGACATAAGTCTTGGTTTCTAGAGACCACCATAAATATTGTCTTGCTGATGTTCATCGACAGACCGGCTTTCTCGCTGCACTCATTGACTTTATCTACAATGGTTTGCAAATCTTGTTCAGAGGCTGCAATGAGAACAGTGTCGTCCGCATAACGCAGGTTATTAACGACCTTGCCATTGATTTTCACTCCGGCTTCCAGACCTTCAAGAGCCTCCGACATCACTACCTCGGAATAGATATTGAAGAGCAACGGAGACACAGCCTTGCAGAGCTCCACGACAGATCTTGATTTCCTCGGTCTCCTCATTTTTAACTTTGATTGTAGCTACTTGGTTCTCATACAGATTACGGATAATCCTGACGTCCTTGCCATCGAGTTCAATATCTGTTAATAGACCCAGGAGGTGCTGGTGGTTAACCCGGTCGAATGCCTGTTCGTAATCTATAAAGCACAGCAGTGCATATCCCTGCATTTTTTACGAGGACGTTGAGGGCAAGAAGAGCTTCACGAAAACCGACACCAGAGCGAAATCCGAATTGACTGTTTGTTCGTCACATTTCGGTCTTACCCTGTTCTGTATGATGTTTCTGTTGCTGTAAGAACACTTCGTCTGTACATACCTAGGGGAGGCCCGGGCAAAACGCATATGTTAAGGGAGAGTGATAAAATAAAATACAAGTTCATAATCAATGTAACTCTTTTTACTTTTAATTTGTACTTTGTTTCATAATCTTTGGAAACAGCAATAAAAAAATTTAAATTCTAACGATTTTGCCTCTTAAATTGAGAAAAAACAAAAAGTATCTATTATCCGTTTTGCCCGACCCCTCCGGGCAAAACGGATATGCCATAAGGACAAAAAGAATAACATAAAATAAAACAATCAGTCTTCGCATTCATCGCAGAAATAACTTCCAACACCTGCGTATGATGTACAATTTTCGTGTGCCCAATTTGGCACTGGCTACACTGAATCCAATCTTCAACAAGCGGTTCAGTATATTTCTCGGCACACACCAAACAAAATAAATCAGCTTTAGTTTTAGCTTTGGAAGATGTCTTTGTCCTTTTAGTTTGGCTGTGACCTGGTAATTCAGTCTTCTTTATCTTATTCTTCTTAATTTTGCTGGAACTTGCTAATTCAGATATATTGGTCTTCTTTTTATTTACTTTTATATATTTAGCAGCTTGCTCAGCTTTAACTGGAGTTGATGTTAATATCTCCGATTTTTGTCTCTTATTTTTGCGATTTGTTTTGGGAGCAGCCATTGTTGGTATGGGTCTGATCTGCAATGGTGTAAGATTTGCTACAGGAGCTTGCAACGGTCCTTGTTCCAGGATTGGATCAGGTATAGGAGTTGTACATTGTTCGGGGTTTTCCTTTGCAGAAAGATCCGTCATCAAATTCTGTGTTGATACAAGGTCTGTGGGAGAGTGGGGTACAACAGATGATGCTGAGTTGCATGGAGTATCATCCAAAGAGCTTTGAGCTTCATTCAGAGGACGATCAGTCATTGTTGAAGGAGCGTAATCTTCATCTCCAAAAACGTTCGGATCGTACGGCCATATTCCTGGTTTCTTAGATCCATTTACTGCATTCTGGACTGAAGCGCTTTTGACGTATGCTCCTCCGAACAATTTAGCCATGTCATATTGGTTCACAATTCGTCCTGGGTGTGATTTTTGAAATGTATTTATCTCTTGCTCAAAATGTTTTTTCAGCGGTCCATACACGGCAACATCCAGTGGTTGTATACGATCCGTGGTGTGGGGTGCAAAAGATAAAAATATAATATTATTTTTCGATGCGAATTCCAAAGCTGGATAATATTTGTGGGACTCATGATTGTCGAGCAGTAGTAGTATCTTCCTGTTTTCGTTTGGACGGACTGTATCAGCGAAAAATTGAAGCCAGTTTAAAAAAGCTTCTCCGTTTACCCAACCATTGTCACTGACTGTAGCTTGCGAGCCCGGAGGAGCGCCATCCAATAGCCTCTCTTGCATTCTTTTTCGGGCAAATATGAAAAAAGGTGGAACATACGTGCCAGCTGCATTACAGCAGCAAATAACAGTGGTAAGTTGACCTCTTTCGGCACTGCTGACTACTCCAACTTGCCTTTTACCTTTTATCGATAAAACTTTTGGCGGTCGACTCGTGCTGCTCTTAACACCTGTTTCGTCCATGTTATAAATTGTAGTCGCATCAAATTTGTATTTTTCTACTAAGTCCCAAAAATTTTTATAAAATAATTCCACCTGAGGCCTGTTGAAACCTCGAGTTCTTGCCAATGATGTCGGTTCGGGTGCTCGTAGGACAATTTCTGGGTGTCGGCGCTTAAACCCAGCAAACCAGTCATCACCAGCTTTGCCATTTTTAAACGGATGAGTAATATTATTTTTTCTGGCATACTCAAACACTAGATCTAAAAATTCTGAACGAGTCAATCCAAAGAAAAGACTGTCTAATTTTTTTAAATATGCACACAGATCTTCCTCTTGTTCTGGCGTGAAAACAGGTATATATCTGCCCAATTTTTTCGAGACACTTCCTGATTTTAGGTGTCGATGTAAAGTAGTAAAGGGAATTCCTAATTTTTTTGCGGCAGAATTTATAGATTTTCCTTCTTCTTTAACCAATTTTGTAGCTCGCTCTAGCGATTCTTCTGACCACGATGCTCTCACAGTTTTTCTTTTATATTTGAATACCATCTGAAAAAGATATCCGAAATAAGTGAACATTCTTTTACCGGGCAAAACGGATAACTATTCCTTTTGCCCATATTCGTTTTGCCCACGAAGCCATTATTAGGATTCAAAAATGATTCAAATGTTATTTGAAGCTTAGGAAAAAAACTACTATCACAAATTATACTTAAACAAATATGCTGTCGAACAAAAAAAATATTATAAACAAACAAAACATACATAATAAAAAAGTTGATACACATACCTTTGCAAAAATCGTAACAAAACTGCAGAAATTCTTTTTTTTTGTTTCAACAACAAACGAGCACCTGTATTGTTTTAGTCAAACTGTCATGGCGTGGCCGAACACGTGCCGGAATCATGGCCGACAGATCAAAGCGCCATCTATTGCGATTATTTAGAAAAATCGATTATTCTTCTTACCCACATTATGCTTCTTGCCCGGGCCTCCCCTACGTTTTTTTTTTGGTGAGGGAAATTGAAGGTCCTAAGCTTCGTAAGTCTAAGGTCTAAGCGTTTTTTTTTTGTTTCCTGGTTGGAAAATCCTCATGCATGTCCGCCGCCCTGGGGTGGGCGACAGGGTCTGTCAGACACCTACTGACTAAAAACCACCCCGGTGTTCCATCTCGCACCTACACCGGGGTTGCGAGAACGAACACTGCTTCCGCAACCCCCGATTGGTGCTGGCCCACCACTGTGGGCCTCCTCGGCTGAATGATGTGTACGACTCCCCCCATGACGTCTAAGAGTGGCGCGTGTGGAACACTTCGCGCCGCCACCCCGGGTCCTGATGTTTGGGGGGCGACAGATGTCCCCGAGTGTGTCGCCCCTGGACCAGTTTAGGGTGGCTGAAAGAGGGCGTTATCCTACCTCCGCCGACGCCCGGTGCGCCTGCTGTGGGTCGGGTGAGAGGACGAGATCTCCCTCCCCCTGTGCACAGCCTCTGCGAGACGACTGTTTCGCAGAAGGAAACCACCGCATCCCAGGACTCATCACTGCCGTCCATCGACTCGATTACGGCAGTGACAGCTCCCTGCCGGCCGAGATGAAGGCACGGCGCAGCTCCTCCGCGCGTGGCATACTCTGCCAGCGTATGCCGCTCTCGGCAGTTGATGCAGTAGTGCTACCGGGCGTCCAGCTCCATGTTTATGCGACACAGGTACTTTCCGAAGCAACCATGCCCCGAAAGTACCTGTGTAATCCGAAACATCAGGGAGCCCTGCCTTCTCCCGAGCCAGTCCGCCAGTACCGGCCGGATCGCCTCGATGGTGGTGAGGCCTGCGGTAGGGCACGAAAGCCTGTCCCGCCATTCTGCCACCAGGACCTCTCGGAGCTGCGACCGACGCTGCTCGAGTGCTCGAGCTGACGCCGTGAGCCGGGTGGCGGCGCCCGCCGGAGACCATGAAACCATGGCCTCCGACTTGTTGAGCGCCACCTCCAGGCCTAGGCGACGTATGCGGCCCACCACCTGTGATACCGCAGCCGTCGCCAACAACGTTGTTTCCCTGTGCGAGCTCTCCCGGGCGGTGACCAGCGTGTCGTCCGCTTAACTCGTCAGATCTCCCCTCAGTCTGAGCTCGCCTCTCAGCACCCAGTGGTACGTCGTCTACGTTACGAAAAATCAAAGCATGGGAAAGAGCTTCAATGATTGAAGAACGTCTAACCGGACTGGCACTTCTCCACGTCCATAAAAACGTACCCATTGAAATAGATGAAGTGATAAAACATTTCGGCAGGAGACGTAAAAGAAAAATTGATTTCGTTATTTAATTAGGTATTTTTATGTTCAGTAGGTACTTATTAATAAAATACCTTCTTTTTAATTGTAGGTATATATTATTATCAAAGTTTAATTAAAACTTCTTCTGACTTGACCACGACTATGTGACCCCCCCCTGGCGCCAAAGCTGGATCCGCCCTTGAGCCTTATTCACGTCCAGACGACACAGTACTCTCAGAACCTCCTTGTTCCTAATGCGAACCTCAGGCATTGAAGCTCTGCAATGAGGTAAGTTAGGTGGAGTAGCACTGCCAGTATCATGATGCGAATTATGGGCAAAGACAGATGCAAAGTGACCTGCTTTTTCTCTCGCCGTATGAGCCAGTGTTCCATCAGGCCTAACCAGCGGAGGCAGTGTGGGCCGACAGAAGTTCGCCTCAACCGATTTGGCAAGAGACCAAAAAGATCTGCTACCGGATGGCTGCGCAGATAACTTGTTGCCAATATGGGTAATGCGGTCGAAGCGAGCCTTCTTGAGTGCCTTTTTGTATGACTTGGCAGGACGGTTAAAGGCTCTCTTCTTTGAATTTAGATCCGGAACTCCGCGGTCACGAGCGTCAACCCAGGCGAGAAATGCCGTGTGTTTACGCTGTTCAGCTTGGACACAATCGGCATTGAACCATGGGCGAGCCGAGCCACCGACGGGCACGTCATTGAATGGGGTAAAATACTCCATAACTTGACAATATCCATGAGTTTGAAAATGGCACGTCCCATCAGAGCCCTCACCCTCAGTGTTTGGGGGCACTTAGGTCCGTATTCCAGAAGGAAACTTAAGCATTGATCTGTGTTTGAACATTACTTAAAACTAGTTTCAATCAAACAATTCAAGAATTGATCTGTGTTTAAACATTAGGTACTTAAAACTAGTTTCGATCAATCAAATGGCTTGAAACGAGCCATAAGTAGAGCTTGAGTTTTGAGTGACGTTCTGTAATACGTAGTATTCTGTAATCTGTGGTAATACGGACCTATTAGGTTAAGCAGAGATCAATGTTTGAGTTTCCTTCTGGAATACGAACCTAAGGTCCGTATTACAGAACGTCACTCAAAACTCAAGCTCTACTTAAGTCTCGTTTCAAGTCATTTGATTGGTTGAAACTACTTTTAAGTAATGTTTAAGCAGATACCAATGCTTGAGTTTCCTTCTGGAATACGCACCTAAAACGTTGAAACTAGTTTTAAGTAAAGTTTAAACACAGATCTATGCTTGAGTTTCCTTCTGGAATACGGACCTAAGTGCCCCCAAGCCCCCCAAACACTGAGGGTGAGGGCTCTGATGGGACGTACCATTTTAAAACTCAGTAATTATGGTACTGTCTCATTGGTGCACGATGTGTTGCTCTTGTTCGAAGGTGCACGAGTGTGTATTGTATTTTTCTGTACTGAAAACAAAACGAATCCGATAAACTCGTATCATGATCAACTGAGTCGCATTGTCAATGGAACTAAACGCAACATCTGTCACAGTTGACACTGTTGACAGTGACGTCGATTTTCTTTTTATGTTTGACGGATCACGGACGTCCAACAATTCCCAATGAAATGAACCATTGCGTATGGTTGTAATATTATATCATTATTAAATTAACAAAACACAGCATGGAAGTGCAATAGTTTAAAAATATTAGTGGTAATCCAAATTATTCTAAACGTGACTCAAATAAATGCTTTCACACTTTATCAGCATAAGGTGAGTTCGTTTACATTATGACCAAAAGTCTATTAGAAATATAAGCCCCGCACGATGATATTGCGATGGAACCTTGTCACAATAACAGCTTCGTGACGTCATCTGTCACGCAAAAGGACAGCTAGCAAAAAAATGTTAAATGCAAAATTAATAAACTGGGGTTAAGGGTTTATTTGTATTTTATAATTTTATTATACATACACTCTTTATACCTACTCATCCATATTCTGACAAATAAACTTTCATTATTAAAAATTTCAAGGAAATAATACTTGTAGACGTAAGAAAAATATACTTATTCATATATTTTTCTTACATGTATACTAATTTTTTCTAACTACATTTCTGTTAATTTGCGAGCGGGAATTGAACCAGAGTCCACTGTGTAGCTGTAGCAGTCATGTTTTAATTACTACCTACATCTATCAGCTTATAAATAAAACCAGGATAGTATGTAAAAAAATGTTTATATGTAATTCAATATAATCTTACCCTATTTATTCAATTCCAATCATATAGTCTTCCGAATCAGAACTGCTTTCTGTGTCTGTCGTATGATTCACTGTCGTCTGCCGTATTTATGACAAATAACTCGTCAGTTATTCGATCTTTATTCCAATATTCCTCTTCAAGCCGTTTAACATGATTAACTTCCTTTAGCCAGTCACCTGGAGTTATTGACGCCAACGCCTCCAACGTCAGAGCTTCAATGCGACTTTCCAACTGCTCCACATTCTTTTCTGACACCCTCATCTTTACCAGGTTCCAGATGTACTCAATGGGGTTGAGGTCGCAGTTGTAGGGTGGTAATCTAACGACCTCATGGCCATTGCCAGCTAATAAATTGTCAATTTTATGATTTTCGCCGGTCTGTGCCGTTTAACTAATAAATACAGTTCAGGTTTTGTACTGTTGTTGGGAAAGTCGATGTCGTGAGCTTGTAGCCATTCAACCATCAACTGTTTTTTATTGTTCATACTTGGTGGCCTATTCTCTTCCCTACTGTGATAAGGGGCGTTGTCCATCACAATTATGGAGTTGCGTGGTATGTTGGGTACTAATTTTTCTGTAAGCCAGTTGGTGAAATTCTCAGCATTCATTTGATCATGGTAATCCCCCGTTTTGGTGTCTGCTTTAAACATTAAAAGGGCATTGTAAACAAAACCGCTTTAACTTCCCGCATGAACTATTATCCATTGGCGGCCGGGGCTGTCGTTCCATCTCACTCCGACAACGGTTGCTGTTTGCCAACATTTTTTTACCGTGAAGTGTGCGTGTATCCACGTTTCGTCGAGATAAATAACGGGTCTTTTGTTAGTACCAAGCGAGTCATTTTCTTTCATACGTCGTAAATATTTAGCCCTCCACGCTTGAATTTGGGGTCTTTCAATTAGAGCCAGTCTTTTTTGGTAGCCTAAATCACATTTAATTATTTTTCTTAATGTAGTTTCACTACCAGTATAATTAAGGTCTACTTTTGAAGCCGCCAATATTTTGCGCATTGTGGGTATTTCTCTCCTCATCGTATCATGCCGAAATATTCCTTCTTTTGTCTTTTTCCTTTAGTAAGAGTTCTCATTTTGCTGCCACTGGCTGTTTCTGACACATGCTCTCGTCGCAATTTTGTCACAGTATTTTTTGCAACGCCTGTGGCACATGCCACACGCTCCGTGACTTGGTAGAATTTTGCAAAATATTTTTAATAACTATTAGCAGTTGCTTCGGTATTAAAATGTCCTCAGTAGTGTCCGAAGCACTTTTTAAAGCACGGTTTATACTTTCAAGAACTAAACTTACAGTCCTTTTTCTCTTTAACAAAATAATTGTCCACTAAAGTGGACACTAATAAAAATAATGGATAATTAAAATTATAATTTCACGAGCACGACTGTTAATTAATTTCTTACTCATTTAAACGAGTAACAGCTAACAAAACTAAACAACAAAACTCAAGAACAATAATAAAACAGGATAACAAAAACAAAAAGCTAACAAAAATATTCGATGTGCGTAAGTGGATAAGCGCGGACTGAACTTGCTAACGGTACCGACGGAGCGAGTTCGACTACGTCACCAAGATGGCCGCCAATCGCAATATCATCGTGCGGGGCTTATACACTAAATACTAGTGTACATACGTCAACCCTGTAATTATGACTAAAACGTAATTTATATTTGTTATATTTTGTTGAAATCGTTTAGAGCCAATAAAGCAATTTTTGAAATTATGAACCAAATGAACTTGATGTAAAATTATTTTCAGTGCAATTTTCGACCAAAATTATTACATTTTTAAATGCTTTCCTATAGTTGACGGACACTTGAATTTCATATTTTAAAATATGCTTATATTTTATTTTAGTTCTATTTTTCTTGCTTACCAGATAATATCAGCATTAGTTCTTAAAGACTTGAATGCTACTGGAGATAATTAAGTTAATTAAATTAACTTGAAAATGGCCAAAGCTTCAGTTGTATTGAGCTTCCATAGTATATTAATTCATCAGTCAGATATTCATCTTTTGTCTGGACCATACTGGCTGAATGATACCATCATATCATTTTATTTCGAATACTTAGAGAAAAAGGTATTCAGAAACGCAAAAGAATTATTGTTTGTAACGCCAGAGGTGACTCAATGTATAAAATTGGTTCAAGAAGATGAAATAGCTACATTTCTAGAACCTCTTGGTGTAAGTAAGAGACAGTTTGTGTTCTTTGCACTAAATGACAATGATACACCAGACATGGCCGGCGGCTCACACTGGAGTCTTCTAGTTTATTCAAAACCAGAAAGCTGTTTTTATCATTTGGATTCTTCATATGTGAGCAATCACAAAGCTGCTTGGGAGTTTGCAAGCCATCTTATTCCATACCTATCCAAGGGTAAGTACATAATTATTATAATCAGATCCTGTATAAAATTTTCAAAATATTAATCTATTCAGTTGTAAATGAATTCTGTTATAATTAGTTTCAAATACTTTTTTTAGGGTTTTAGCACAATTTATCAAAGAAACACACAGGATATTCATAATAATCCTGCAGTTTCTAAAAGTACGAACAACAGCAGATCAAGCTACCCGAAACTGTCAAATATACCCAATCAACCTTGAGCCTTAAAGCCTTAAAGATAAAGCTGAAAATCTAATAAAGAAATCTGACAGATTGTAGTGGCTTGATTTGCAAATATATGTCTGTACAAATGTGTCGTCTTGACCATCATGTTAATGTTTGGAACTGTTTTCAGATAAAATCAATTTTGTGAACAAGGATTGTTTACAACAGGGCAATGGCTATGACTGCGGGGTGTATGTCATATGTAATGCTGAAAGGCTTGCTGAATATGCCCATCAGAACGGAGAAATTGGCAGCTGCGAAATGCATGAAAAGATAAGCCCTTCTGCCAAGAGGAAAGAAATATTAAAAGTCATTTACAGCCTTGCTAGCTCAGATTAATTTGTTATGTTGATGTAATAGTTACTGATGCGCTTTGTTAAAGTACATAATTTATTAATATAAAATTTTAAATCAATAACATCAATCAATTGGTTTTTTTTTTTTAAATTTTGTGTGGCTTTGTTTTGTTAGATAGGCTTAGTCTCACTCTATCTGGTGCTATTTGGATAGACAGTGAGAAAGCCAATTTTCTAATTGTAAAAATAATCTGTTAAACAAAGTACATATGTAGATGGCAAAACGGAGGTGTGGCTTTGCTGCCAGTTATTGCTTAGGTTTCTGAATCTACTTAAAAATCATTCTTAACCCCTGATTCAATTTGAAATATTAATAAGAAATCTATTTAGTTCAAGATCTAAAATTTTACACCTCTTCATAGTGCATCGGCCTACTGCTGCGAGATATCGCGAATATCTGTGCGGCACATTAGAAGAAGTTTTTATTACATTAATTACTAGTTCACATTTCAGTTTTGTCTAGATTTGACACTTTCGACCTTAAGTCCGCACGCAAAAGTTCTGGGTTATAATTATCCTTTGCTTTCTATTTTCGTCAAAAACTTTTGTGACGATCATTAATGTCGCTTGATACGCTGTGTTTATACGACGATCTATGTAGATTGCCAGATTCTTAAGTTCTTACATATTTACTCAATTTTGACGATCGTTAATTCATAAATATCAAGGCATAAATCGAACTATAAGCAATTGTATTTTCGTTGAATAGGTCTATCTAGAGTTTTGACGGGAAAGCTGAATGTCACGCGCATTTTTCATTGGACTTTTAAAATTATTTATAGTGTCGTTTACTAAATAAAAGCGCGTGATTTATGTAGTAAAAAGTGCATTAAGTAAATAATTCATAAAGAACATTGCAACATCGCAGCATAGTAGCCACATCATGACTTTGCTTCAAGCCCCTCATAGTGGGTTCACGCGGCCGGCCGTCTTTATCAACTGTCATTGTCGATGTCCGCCATTATGGGTAATCAAATTTTCAAAGAATTTCCATAATTTGTACACGTGTTATTGGCAAAATTGTGGTGTCTATTCCACAGAGGTCATTGATCAAGAGTTGAGGTTGAATCTCACCTTGAAAAAAGAAGAAGAAGGTCTTACCTACGTAACTATTTAACAAATTTTGAGCTGTGAGATTTTGGGTGTAAGTGAGCTTATAGTGGGCTCTCGATGTGTAGTGTCAATCCTTTAGCATTTGTTGGAATGACAGCGCATTTTACTTCAGTCTTTACTGTGAGATCGTTACAGAATCGCACTGCCGGTCTACTTAACATTAAACCGACCTTAAGTTTTGTTATTTTGGGTGAGATTATGTTTCTAAACATTGACCTGATAACCCCGGTAAAGGGATAAGTCGTTTAAACGGTTACCTGTCATTCGGTTACCCTTATTAGAAAAACAATGTATATCTTAGGTACGTATCCCTTAACCCTATGAAGCGAACACCCAATTATTACGGTAACTCTGGATATGTTATCCTTATTATTTGGTAATTAACTAGGATATCTACGTAGGTAGTCCCATAATGGCCTAAGTATAAACTAATGAATGAAATTATTCGAACTTATTTTTTTTTTTTCAATATAATCACAGTGAATACGAACACACTTCTGGCATCTGTGATAAAAATAATCACAATTTTTGTCCTCCAAATGACCGAAGACGGCCTCCTGCAACTCTTCATCGCTTGAAAATCATCATCCTCTTAAATCCTGCTTTAAAATTGGAAATACATAATAGTCGGACGGGGCCATGTCTGGACTGTAAGGTGGATGTTCCACTTCTGTGAACCCACATTGACAAACTGCATCCTTCGAAACACCAGGTGTATGATCAGGTGAGTTGTCATGGAACAATAGGACACCATTGTCTAATGGTGCTGCCTCTTCGTTTTTCCTTTATCTGGTTTCGTAGTTTATAGATTAAGAAAGCATAATAAATGTATTACGTTTTTTAAAATCCACCATCAAAATGCTATCGTCCCCGTCCTTCCTCGACTCTCCCGGATTTCATTTGGAATGAGCTTTTTTTTTTTTTTTAGCCGTTCTTTTCTTTTTCCTCTCTGTCGACGACTGTCCCGGATTTTGTAACTTCCTATCTAGCAACCCTACGTGAGAGTGAGACGTGATTCGCGATGCCCTAAGGACGAACATTTTGTGCTTCTTCTGGTGCCCCCCAGACGTAATGCCCTAGGCAATCTGGTGCCCCCCCAGACGTGATGCCCTAAGCAATTGCTTAATTTGATTACGGGTTAATCCGTCACTGATTGTTGCACTCTGCCTTTCTAGGGGGCTTTTAACCCTTATAACGGATCACACTCGTCACTCACGGAATCTTAATACAAGATCATAATTTCTAGTCGTTCGATTACAGTCTTTGAATTCTTGCCACAAATATCCAAAAACTGAAGCGCAGCACACTCTTTCCCGTCTATACCGCTGAAGAAAGGAATGTCGGTACCCATCTTTACTCACTTTTTCATATGCAGATGTTCATAGATCGCTCGATGAACGGTAATTTAGAGAGCCCAATGCTACCTGAAATTTATCTAATCTTCAAACGGCGGTCACTCAGAACCTCCTCTTCGATAAGAGGTTTCGGGAGTGAGCACTTCCACAGGTCCACCGTCGTGGCCAATATCTTCGACGATTTCTCTTCCGAGGCAAAACACTTTCAGCCAATTTTTCACTGTGCTATAAGAGGCAGACTCTTTATACACGCCATCCAATCGTTCTTTTATTTGGGCAGGGGATAAACCTTCTTTAATCAGAAAGTTTATAACACTTGATACCTCGTTTTCGACATTTTCAAAAACTACGTGAGTTGTTATTCAAATGCCTGCTGGACAAAGACAAGCAATATTTGCATATCGATTCATGTTTCTTATAAACTGTTAGTTACTATGAGGATTCTCTCTTAGGGTAAAGGCATAACACTCCGTTGCGGCATCGTATCGCAAAAACGACGATACACAGCAATAGGCTTGTCGTTGTGCGGCGTCAATGATTTTTACGATGCGACGCCGCAGCAGTCTTATGGCCTCTCCCTTATAACTCAGTCGCAGCAATTACACGTTGTTAATAATTTGCTGTTCCCGTTAAAAAGTAGGTACCTACACTATTAACATGCTATTTAATACAACACAACGTATAGCGACATCGTGTACATATCAGGCCAGTTCATTATGGGACCGACTATTTATTTAGATTCGCCTAACTTACACTTGTCTTTTGACAAAAATACTATGTCGATAGTAGGGTTGTAACGGAGGCTTATTAGCGGAGGCGGAGGCGGATGCGGAGGCGACGAGTCTCACCTCCGCGGATGCGGAGGTTAACGGAGGCGGAGGCGGAGGTGAAAGTACATATAGAAAAAATTGAAATTTATGGTTAATTAAAACAATTTTTTTATTTTAAATACGTACATTAATAGTAGTATACTTGGTAAAAAAAAATATTACCTTCTTGTAATGAAAATTAAGGAGAAACAAATTGTGCTTGCCGCATTCCCGCCTCGCACTAGTTGATTCTTGACCATTTCGCGCTCAAACGCGGCCGGACTATTTATTTTTTGCATAAATACGCAAATAAACCTCCGTTATAACTCCGCTAAAAATTGCGCGGAGGCGGAGGCGGAAGCGAAGATACGATTTCTTGCGGAATTTCCGTAGTAACGGAAGCGGAGGCGAAGCTCCGTTACAACCCTAGTCGATAGTACCTATACTGTTTACTTACACATTTACTCGATTTTGTTTGATCACACGTAGGTATCGATTGTAACAATCGCAACTCTGTAGGTAGGCACCTTATAATATCATCATCATGAACCTTTTATAGTCCCACTGCTTGGCACAGGTCTCCTCTCATACAGAGAAGGATTGAGCGTCATCACCACGCTTGCTCAATGCGGGTTGGCGATTTCAGACTTAAAGTCCAGGTTTCCTGAAGGTGTTTTCCTTCACCTTTTAATGAGGCATTGGTGGCCAAGATATACTTAGAAAGTACATATAAATTGAAAAGTTACATTGGTACTTGCCTGACCTGGAATCGAACATACATTCATACTTGAGAGGTTGGCGTTTTAACCACTAGGCCACCACGACTTATTTGCATATTTTCGTCTTTAAAGACAGCTATCATGTTAATACAGTAGTACACCGTAAGTATTGACGTCTAAAACAAGAAACACGTAACGTGCAAGTAGGTTTAAGAAGGTAATAAATGACCTTTACACTAACCTGTTTTAGGTACCTATATACCATGCCATGACTGGAATGGCTGAGAAAAACAATATTATAATTTTAAAAACGCTTCCATGACGTCACTCTACTATAAGTACCAATCTCTTAATAAGGTCCTATATTGTTTTGCTGCGCAGTTCATGATGGTTAGATTGAGTAAATAAGAATACCGCCAATCAATCAATACGTTTTATTAAATCTCTGAAGTACAACTTTGGGTAGGCCTACCAAGGAAATGAGAGGTGAAAGTTCTCTTAAAGCCACTTAGTCGAACACGTTGTTACTAATTTTCTGTTAAATAGTAAGTAAACACAAATACAACATTCATTTAAAAGTAAGCTAAATTGATCGAATTTTTTAACGCTACTTTGATATTTTTGCCCGTATTGGAAACGGAATTGTTCTTAGGCAGTAAAGAATTGTTCTCTCGGTGTTAAAAGTATGTATATAATGTGATAAGATTCTAAGGATCTACCCAACCTAATAGTGTTGTATGACGAGAGGACAAAATTATTCATCACAAGAAAAAAGTAAGATAACAACTAGTTGCCAGTCAGTATATATCACACCAAAAAGATTACCTATTACTAAAATACCGCTAACAATTTTTTTTGACATATAAACATTTAAGGCATTGTATAAATATATTAAAAAATAAAAAAAATATACAACTTTATTTTTTCTTTATATGAAACCTGAATAAAGTTTGTTCAGAAGAAGCAACTGAATCGATTCCAATCATTTTTACACCATGTTATATTTTTTCACAAATACATTTAGAAATTTTTGCAATGTGGTTAACGAGCAACACAGCTGACGGTACCTACATAGATTCTTTACTTAAAAGTACTGTACACGTGTTTCTGGTTTCGCATAAACAAAAAATAACGTTGTCTACAATATGTAAAGAAAACCCTGTCCGATCCGTGAAGGTATTGTTAGGTATCGATAACTGATTCTACTAATGGCCAAAAAGCCGGGCTAAAATTAAAAAATAAATCCCCCTAAAAAAATAAATATTGTCACGTAGCAAAAATATAGCAGCAGGCGACATCTCTTGGACTCGGGCTAAACTCGTGTCACATATTTTGCATCGAGCCGAGAGATGGCGTTGCGCGAAAGTACGGTCGTTAATATAATAAATAAATTCAAATAAAGAACGACCGGGTTAAATAAAATAAAAAGGATTTAGGATAAATAGATATTAAAAAAAATAAGAACCAACTCATGAGCCTGAAATTACAATACAAGTCGCGGAACGCACTAGTCTATGGTTCAGGAAAAGACAATTGGGAGCGGTCGGTCGCAGGGCGAGAGAAGCTTTGAGAAGAACGACCGAAGTTTGCTCGGTTTGCTGACGTTGCTGGTACGCAAGGTTGGCGTGTGTGCGCAATAAACCCCATGGGGTTGTGCGTCTAGCAGTTTGGCTGATGTCTCTATTTGGCTCTTTTGGCGGGCCTAGGGCAGGAACCCTTGTGGAGGCGTCGCGTCCTGACTTGCCTCAGGTGGCCTTGATTCCGATTGGATCAGGCTTGTTTGGAGTGGAAGTGTGCTGAACCCTGATGGTACGGCACATCCAATTCTCTTTCGACGACGACTAGACAGGTATAAGCTGTCATGATTACTTTGCTCCGGGTGTTCCCGAAATACCTAATCCCGCAGGCCGCGTTCAACCGTGCATTAATCTGACACCCGTCAGTTAATGAAGCCAAAGGTCTTTGTACCGTAAACCAGAAGCGTTGGTCAGGAGAGCTAATCCGAAACGTAGACTCCCTGTCCTTATTTCTTTGTTTTGATGTATCTAGTGAGTGAGAGTGGGTTTCCAACAGGTTGCATGTAAATAGGCTGTTGGCTTAATATTGTGTGCATAACCTGAGATACTTTTGTAACGACTGAGCCGTGATCACAACGGTTCACCTCACGAATCCTTCATCAAGCGACCCTGACAATATTATATCGCAAAAAGAGGTAACTTAATACATGTACGGTAGGTAACCGATGCGCGGGCGATGAGGGGCAGGGCACGCGGCACGTGGTCGCAATAATACGGACAAAATGATGTTGTCACTTTTTAAAAATTACCAAATTTCGGGGAAGTTGGGATTAATTCGCGGGAAGAAAAGATTATTTCAAAATTCATTAGTATTGTTACTGTGATGATTACGTAAAATTTTATATTATATTTGGTCATGTGTTTACCTAACCTTTATTATCCTTATGGGTCGGACAGGGTTTTCTTTACATATTGTATATTCTGGCATACTGTAAGTATACCTTATGCTTGATTAAAGTTGTAAATGTCATATTAAAAGTACATTATTGAATTTGGCCTAAAACTAAATTATGAAAGTAATACCTTAAAAAAAAGTTTCATGTGAATATATTATTCTTTTCACTGTTAGAGTTCCGTACCTCAAAAGGAAAATACGAAACCGCACTTTGACATTTAATCCAAACAAAATTAGATTTATTGTTTTTGAGGTTCTACCCATCCTCCAAAAGCTTTATTTAATTCTTCTGCTACTGCTAAACATAATCTATCCTGATTGTGATTTGCTATCACTTGGATTCCAATCGGTAAACCTTCGCTACTTAACCCTAGTGGAACCGTCGTAGCCGGCAACCCTAAGCAGTTAATAATAGCTGTGTAAGAGAAATTGAAAGGTCGAACTAGTGGTTCATTGTGATAAGGCGCTGTTGTAGGATGTGATGGGAAGAAGAACACGCCATCGTCCCCGAGCAGCTCAGAGAAGCTCCTCTCTAGATCTTCTCGTAGTTTGAGGTAGTGTTTGTATTTTGCACTGCCAATTTCCACACCTCCGTAGTCAAATAGAGACGTCATCAAACCAATGAACGTGTTTCCAGAGAGCCCAAATATATTTTTCACCATTTCGATTAGGATCTTTCCTATACTATCGTTCGACATGATTAATTGGCCAAACCTCTTGGTGGACTTCATGTTTGCGAACCAAATGGCCATCGCCTTGCGCATTAGTGGCATTTTCTTCTCTACAGCGTCAATTTGATATTGTTTCTTAAAAAATTCCGTTACCATTTTCATTGCTGTTATAATTTCCGGATCAACAGGGTCTACCAACGGCCCATCAGTGCTAAATTGATAGTAATACTTGAGTTTTGTGACATCGACAGGTTCATCTAAGTTGAGTTTCTTGGCGTTATGCGCTGCTATAATTTTCATAAGAGGCTTTAAGTCCACCGCATGTCTAGTCATAGGACCGATACCTGTAAAGTAAGTAATTATTTAATTATAAGTTTAAATTTGGCTCTACTCATACTGTAAATATTTATTTTACTCATTATGCAAAAAAACTTGTTTGCCTACTCCAAATATATTTAAATAAAGGCATAATAATTATGATAAATATATTATCAAATAAA
>JADWQK010002496.1:0-150501 GCA_017933935.1 Sesamia nonagrioides | reverse complement strand
ATTTATTTTACTATTTCATTAGTCGGCGCCAAAATTGCCCTTTCGCTTAGCCATTCTCGGTTGGCCATATTTGTTTGAAGATCCGGAGAGAATTATTTAATAGGTCATCTGAGCTATCCACAACTTGACAGAACTCATGACTCACTCTAATCATTGTTGTGTATTATGCGTTATACTAAAACACACGACGTGATGTGAGACATATTTAATAAACGAAAGACACTTACAAAGATTCATTTGGATTTTCGGGTACACATCTCATAAGCCGTTGACGACCATGCACGAACATTCAACATAGACCAACCGGGTTGCCATAGATTAAATAATAATTTTAAGCTGTGTTCACAACAATCATGACGTTACTGTCAGTTGGCATGCGATCTACTCCGATTTTTAAAAGAGTAGCTGCATATTGCATATACCCGGCTTGAGAATCGTGATTAAGTTGCCCTCGGATATTCGTGGTGAGACAATACTTTTTCACGCGAACCCATAATACATAACACAATAGATGCTTTCAAAGAGGCATTTATTTCATCGGCCGGCGGCATACCCCTAGTAATCACCGGAAGGGTCTGCCTAAAGTCACCAGCTAAAGGTGCCACCATCCCTTCCATGATATCTTGGTTGCCTTTGATGTCCCCCATTGTGCGATCTAGTGATTCAATTGCCCTTTTGTGGAATATCATCACATTCATCCCAAACTAACAACTTACACTGCTGTAACATTCTTCTACGCTCACTGCTTTTACTAATATTGCATTTCCTCATAAGCTAAGTACAATGGTAACTGAGTGCGCTGTTCGTCCCGTTCCGAAAAAAAATAAAAAGTGCTGAGCTGATATAAAATAAAGGCCTGTTAAAATAATGGAAGCAATATGTACGTCTGCGTTAGCTCCCGTTTTCGCAACATATTTTGTTACTGCTCTGTATTGGTCATAGCGGGATGTTATATAGCCTAAAGCCTTCCTAGATTAATAGGCTATCCAACGCAAAAGATTTTTTTAAATCGGGCCAGTAGTTCCTGAGATTAGCGCGCACAAACAAACAAACATACAAACAAACAAACTCTTCAGCTTTACATATTAGTATAGATATAGATTTTTCAAATCCAAGACGATGTTTGACGTTACGATGTTTTGTTTTGAACCAAATCTTAATTCCGTCTCATGGAAAGCCTTAGGGGAGACCTTTGTCCAGCAGTGGGCCTATATAGGCTGAGGAAAATCTTACTAAATATCATTGGTGGTAAATTACAAAACAAAAAGATTACATAGGCCCGAAATGCTTATTAATACAATTCATTAATTAAAATAGGATAATCCGTGCTTCAAACAATTGATTCCAAAGTAATATTTATAATGTATACGAAATTGTACAAAATGAGCTTAATTTTGGCATTGCCTTCGCGTGCGTGAAGCAGATTTTTTGTTTACTTATGGGGATTGAGTCCCCATGCTCATTAGGAGTATTAGGGGAAGTGAAATTTGGGGAATCCATTAAGTTCTGTAACAAAATTTTCGACCCCATATCTTAGAATAATCATTGATTACAGCATCGTATACAAACAACGCAGAATTGAATGTCATATAGTAGTATTCAAGTTCCAGTGATAGATTCCTGCATGCTCCTATTACTCCTTTACACCCTTCATGTTGTTGTGTGTACCTCGTCTTTACAATTTATTAAATATCTGTAGCGCTTTTTCTCAGACAGAAATTTCATAGAATTTTGTAGAAAATATTTTTACTCGAATGAAAAATATTTCACGGAACCACAATTGAACGAATTTTAATTACTTTATTTTTGCTTAAGAAACTTATCAAACAGTGAAGTTATTTTCAGCTAATTGTTTGTTGTTTATTTCATGGTATTTTATGTCAGAAATAATGTATAAAATTGAACGTCATGTTCTTCAAAATTTTATAAATAAATAGCTTTTAAATATTTATAATTGAGTGTTTAAGAAATATATTATAATAAAATTATAAATACGCTATTAGACATTTCATTTCAAAAATGTAGTAATTATGTTTGCTCAAATTATTCTGTGAATTAAAACAAAATCAAATAATTATACTATTACTATATTAATCATCATCATTTCAGCCGTTCTTTAGCCGCAGTCGCATCTAAAGTATTTTTTTTCAGCGTTGGAGTTTGAGATCCGCTATACTTTATTATATACTAGCGGCCGCCAGCGACTTCGTTCGCGTGGAGTTAGGTATGCTCCGCTCCTATTGGTCGCAGCGGGATGTTATAGTTAGCCTAAAGCCTTCCTGGATTAATAGGCTATCCAACGCAAAAAGAATTTTTCAAATCGGATCATTAGTTCCTGAGATTAGCGCGCACAAACAAACAAACAAATAAACTCTTCAGCTTTATATATTAGTATAGATTAAAAATGAAAATGGTGTTTTAAAAAGTCTATATTATGTGAACTACAAAAGTAAGGAACATAAACGATTCGCTGCAAAATTGAGTTCACGTAAGTAGTCTTGTCAGCTCTACTCTACCCTAAAGGAGAGGTGTGGAGGCCCGCGAGCTATCATATGAAACAGGTGGTTTTAACAATGACTGCCGTGGTTTTCTTACCGAAGCTGCGGTGGTGAACGAGAATACCATCTGCGAGCCGAGAGAGAAGCCATGCCTGCTGCATGTTGCATGCTCGCTTGCATGCTGCATGTTTGATTGCATGCTTCATTTCTATTTTATTAGAAAAGGACAGAAGATACTATTAGTACATATTAGTTAAGTCATATGAAATACCTAATCACCATGTCAAATGGTTAACTAACCTACGTGCAATACAACTAAAATCTCAAAATAATGAATCATAACGTCATCTGCTCGCGAGTGAATGTTTAGACAATGGAGAAATATGTCTGCGGGAGATTGTACAAGGTATGTTCTCTCATTTTAAACTGGATGAAATGGGTAACCTATTTCAATTAGAACTATCCAGAGTCCAGTTTTCTATTCCAGATTAGAACTGCAACCAACCGTTCGCGAGCCCACCGAACGATGCGACGAGAGTTGAGGAGTGTTAGGAGTGTTGTTTGTAATCAATATCAATAAATAATACAAAATATTACACAAAATAATGCAACTTTCTCTTTTTGTTGAAAAATCAATAGCATAGCTAAAAATCAACTATCGTAAATACCAGTGAAATTCTATACCTAAAGAATTGAAGTAATGGCTTTTAACAATTCCACGAAAGAGTAATAAAAAAACATAATCAAAAATGGTTTAATTTAATTAGTAGATATTTTACGTAAATATAATGAAGAAAATATAGTGTATCGCATGTTGACATTATATCACAATCGATATTGTTCGATGTTGTGAACGTTGACATTTTAGCCGTAGATATTTTAATGTTCACTACATTCGAATAGATTCCAATTCATTCAAATATTTCATTTAATTGTCATTGTAGCTGTGTCCTGGATAGTGCTGGAAATTGACTGGTAAGCTTTTTTCAAAGTAGTACTCAACTCCGAAAGTTAAACTATATTCTGGGGACTGTCTTGTTTAATTTTGACGTTCTGAAAGTGAATAAATGTTTTTTTTTAATATTTATAAACTAGTGCTTGACTGCAATCCCGCCTGATGGTAAGCAGTGATGCAATCCTTGATGGTAAAGCGCAGTAGTTTATTAAGCCTACTCATTTAAAAAAACTTAGGAATAGGAAGGATGACGGCAGTTGAGCGAGGTGATGCAATGTTAAACCCAAGACCAACACGACCAAACGATGCTGCGCTAGAAGGAGATTGATCTGGAGACTCTCCAAATCTCTCTCTCTGGGAAATGTCTTATTATTTTGATACATAATTACAAGTCATAACCATTTTTACGTGGTGGTAATAAATCTGGCAGACAAGTTGGTACAGTGAAGTGTGGCGGTGATAAATTAGTGTCCGCCATCCCTTTGCCACCGCCCCCGCCCCCGGCCACTCGCCGTGCGTCTCAGGGACTGCTCTTAACCCTCTGACTCGGATGTGAACACATGTGTGCACGCTTAATTTTACTACCTTCCACTCGGGACGTGAACACATGTGTGCACGTGTTGAACACATGTGTGCACGTGTGCATGTGTGCTGTCAAGTCAAACATCGGGTTATAATAATGTTTTGTCTTTTTCTTGACATATGATGTCTATGAGAAAGAAAAGGAGAAAATATCGCTCTTGAATTTAGTACCTGGACCCCGTACTCAAGCCAGTAAAAAAACAAAGAAATCTGTCTACAAAGTTTGTCCTTGGAAGCGTGTGAACCAAAATTTCGGGCTCTTGTGTTTTTGGGTATTTTTGGTGTATTTTTGAGGATAAAAAGGTATGTATTGTTATTTTATTATAGTTTATAACCAGAAGAAGCATACAAATATATAATTTATGGTGTAAAAGTAAAGGCAAGTAAATAAAATGTGTTCGAAATTGTTACTGGGCTTTCGTGCTGAGAATTATAATTGGTATCTTGTGTACGCCATTTATGTAAGCTATTGTATTTATTTCGCAATCAGTAAAAAAAAATGCATTCCTTGTTTATTCCTCAACAAAACCTGAAAGTTTCAATGAAAAATAGTGCCCCATAACATAATAGGAGGGAAAAGTCCAAACTATTGCGATTTCGGTTATTTCTGCCGCTGCCATGTTCGCGAGCGAAAGGGAGTACGTCAATGTGAACACCTGCGAGCGGGAGGGTTAATTCTACTTCTCGTTACAAGTTGCCTATTATGAGGCCGGAGTGCAGGTCGGGAGTTAATTTTTGCTGACGTTATTTCTATGTCCCCAAAACCACCCTAAAAATAAATCTATGGTTTAAAAAATATACAATGGGCGGTCTATCGCTTTTGCTATCTTTTCCAAACAACTTTGAAATAGACAATGTTTTCAATGGATATACAATGGGACTGTCGTTCGTGCAAATATTATGTACTTATACTTCAAGGTCCCATCGACAAGCAACGCTCCTGTTAGTCTTCTAAACACATGACAGCGCGCGTTTAGTATCACTATTAGAGTTGCTTAGTATTCACAGGAAATTATATTCAGTCTTTCCAAAATCTGGTTACGCAGTAGCAAATACCTTACTACTTACTGATGACTGAAAACTGTTTTATAGAAATTTAGTGATTTAAATTGATTATTTATTTGAAATACTACTAATCTTATAAGCGCGAAAGTTTCTGAGGATGGCAGGTAACCAGGATTGATATGTAGACAGTTTTATCCGGATATTCCCACAGGATCAAAAGTTATGCGGCTGAAGCCGTGGGGCGCAGCTAGTCAATTATATAATTTGTATTTTCTACACATTCAACAGAAATGTAAATAAATATGAGTTTATGGAAAAATAACTTCAATTTCGATATAATAAAGTTTGGATTAAGTTTAACATTTTTATAACTTATTTAACACTCTTGTACCTACCTAAGTTACAACCGCACACAAACTTCACACACACACGTACCTATAATGTATTACAAGGAAATTCACCACGAAATATAAAGTAATATTAATAATGCACTGTTGTTTTGAGAGTTCGTGCAAAGTTCCAAGTTACTAGGAGTTGGTACGAAGACGTTGACCCCGGTAGAAGTGACCACATTATATCAAATAATTTACAATTTTACACACAGTATGGCTTCATTAATATTTTTGCACGTTTTAAATTTCATAAATCTCAATATGTATGTAAACTCAAGCTTTATGCATCAAAGTAGTTGAGGTACTTTGTGTATTACACGTTAACCGCATATTATCCCTTGATTAGTTTTTCTATTCGATTGAAATCAAGTGTAGATAATGTCAACTGCCCAGCATTTTCCCAACTATGTCTTAACCAAGTTATGTCATCATCATCATCTCAGCATCAATCCCAGTCGCATCCGAAGCTTTATCAGCTTTGAAGTCTGGGGTCCGCGTTACCAGTACACTGTTGATTTTGGCTAAACTTCGATATTTTCAGTGAAGCGACTGCGTCTGATCTCTATATCCCGAAGCCGATATCTAAGCATTGCAGTTAGACCAATTGTTAGAGTTTTGAGGGCTCCAACAACTCGTAACGACTGCCATTAGATGTTCGTATGGCAACCGGGACCAACGGCTTAACGTGCTTTCCAAGGCATGACCAGACCAGTGCAAATATTCATATTCATGCATACAAATATTTGCATTGCGCGGGGATCGAACCCGCGCTTCCTTGCGCAGCGTTGCGTTTGCTACCGCTACGCCATGGAGGCTGTCCAGTTATGTATCCTTCTTAACTAAGTTATATATCGTCAGATAAACAACTTCTCCATGTAAAATACCAATATTGGTTAGACTGGAAGCGAACACCAAGATTAATTTTAATTCCCCTATTGTTGTAATGAAACCTGCAACTTGTTATTGTTTTAATGAAACCTGCAACTTGTTATTGTTGTAATGAAACCTGCAACTTGTTATTGTTTTAATGAAACCTGCAACTTGTTATTGTTTTAATGAAACCTGCAACTTGTTATTGTTTTAATGAAACCTGCAACTTGTTATCATGGATTTATTCGATACAATCCACCCGATACTTAATTATGTATCTTATTTTTACAACTTATGTACGTAATAAGGAAGTAAACAATTCGGATATAAGGAAGAAATGTGTTTTTATATCTGACGAACGAAAGAAAATAAAGAATAATAAACTTAGTTTTACGTCCGACCAAGTTATTTCATAGAAACCTTAGATGTTATGATAAAACTTTGTCAGAAATAGGATAACTTAGTTTCATATGATGAGGTAAAACCCGGAGTTAAAATATATTTAGTTTAGAATGTTTTCTGTCTGAATATGACAAGGTTTATATAAAACTTATGAAGAATTCATAACTCTTTGAAACATTTGAAGTTTTTTTTGGTCAATTAAGGTAATTAAGAAACGTTATATAAATAGATCTTCTGTTATTTTCAGTTATTTTCATAAAAGGCCGATTTGATTAATAAAACGACAAAATAAATAGCTCTTACATGTAATGTTCACCAAACTTCTTTATAACTTTTTATGATAAAACTGCGATCTCGCTGAAGTCTTTAAAACCTCTCTGAATGCAGATAAACCCGTGCTGCTTTCGTGATTACGGCAACGCTTCATCCCTATTACAAAGTTCAGAAATATACCGAAGATGTCAGTTTTAATTTCGGTACTTAGATGGAATGGCTGGATGGAGGTTAAGCCTATAAATCGTTGATAAGACCCGATTGATGAACTTAGCGAGAAAGGTGCAGTATATCATATATTTCTGTCTTTATGATAACGTTCTTGGAAGTCTCAAGTCCATTCGGGGCGTGAGGAAATTGAATTAATATAGTTGTTGCCAGTAGTGACTTCTTTTTGTGATAAGTTTTGTTTTCTAGCTCCACAACTCAGTTGTTTTTTTGTGGCTTCAATATTTTTATAATTTATTAACGAGGCGAATAAACCCAGAAGAAATCCAGTTTCACCCTCGTCTACCCCTTTCATCAAACACGACGGAAACAAAACACAATCCCTTCCCGCCAGCAGAAACTTTTTTATGTAAGCAAGTACACGTAAGTACCTAGAACTGTTTCTTATGATTGTTTAATTGTTTATGTATTTAAGTAGGAATAATATACAAAACTATTGTATAGTATGTGTGAATCCAGGTTATAAACTGTTTGTGTGGTTATTCATTCCAATATCGTATCCAAGTCCGTTCAGGCGTTTTTGCGATTGGGTAACAACCATTTAAAAAACCTAAAATACAAGCTTTTACATTTCGATTTATTTTACAACATTTGATTTTACAACTCGAATTATTCAAAGCGAATTTAATCCAATAAGGAGACAACCACTAGACAAGTTTGTCACCACAACTCCGCACTAATCAACTTAGAGTCAGTGTGGCATCAGTTGAATTTGGCACAGTTTGACCCCGATTGATTGGGTTATTTTAATGTACTATATTATAAGAGATCTCTTTTCTGTTAACGTTAACCGGGTCGTTCGTGGGCTCGATTTTCAACATAGGAAACATAACTCTCATTTTAGAGTTTTGCTTCCCGCTACAAGTTCTGTAAATCTACTTCTCAAACACACTCGTCTTGTCCTATCTGACATCCAAGTGACAATAAGGTTATAAAAGTAAAAAAGAAAGATAATGGTTCTGTCTAAATCCATTAAAAAAGACTTATATGTATATTTGTAATAACCCTTCCTGGCAGTCGGGTAACAAGGAACTCTGTCATACGTAAACATAACAATTGACTCTCTCTAATGCACCCTCACATGAAGTGTGAATTCAAACTTCAATGGTTGCCTCACACTGACACACACACGCAGAATAAACTCACACAAACACCCGCAAACTGTCTGAAAGACTTTTTTTCCTTTTCCACTCCAATCTGCTTTGCGATGTCTCCTATTTGTCTAGGCTTCAAAAACTAACATCACCTTACTTCCCATCTCGATCTTAACGCGTCCCAATAAAGATCAAATTGCCCTGAACCGATAGCAGATGGATGACTAGATAGCCAAGGCACTCGTGAGCCTGAGAGTTCAATTATGCATGCAATGACAAGAGGTGGGGGTTTAAATAATAAAGGGGATCTATTCAATGTGGGAGATTTGATACGACTAATTATTAAAGTCTGGGATTCGGGATCGGTTTTAGTACTTACCGTATACCGACATAATGTTGACACAGCGATCGACTCTTGTGTATACAGGGTGAGTAGTAAGTCAACATATTCCAAGTCAGGTAACCCAATCTGTATGTGTTTTTTAAAGCTTCTTAGCCTGCGTTACTAAGTTTTACTATAGCCCGAACTCTTTAAAAAGCTAAAGGTTGAATTCTAATCACGTTCAATAATCATACATATTATACGTAAATGATCTTGGACACTCGTTGTCATAAACTGTTACTATGGCCCTGTATTGCGCGCTGCAGAATAATATTAAACATAAGAAAATGTGCTCAGTACATACTGTCTGATTAGTTTGTATAACAAATTCTATGATTACTATAAAATATATCACATACACGCATACACAAACATACACAGACACCATACGAATATTTTAATTAATCAGTCGAATTATACTTTGGGTGACAAATTATTTGAAGTCAATTAGTTCAACTCCTACAGCTGTTACTAAAATAACTTGTTAACACACTATAGCGAGGAAAGGAAAACTGCTGCGTCTTCCCATGAGAATTATCTATTCAATGGGGTAAAAAAGTAGCTTATTTTTCCTGAGCCGACGCTTTCCATGGTGTAAAAGTTCCCTTGTCCCGTGCTCGTAGAGAGTAAATGTAAACGGACTGCCCGGCTCACATTCATGCCAAGAGCTATGCCTCAAGTTGTGTCCATTGTACTTGACGATGGAATCGCAAAATTTAATTTCGTTGCCGTCATTTGACCCTCCGATATATTATTAAACTTTCATGTTTACGTTTACATAAATGAAACTTGAAGTAGTCGGTGGTTTAGGATTGTTAAAGGTAAACATTGTCGTATTCTATTCACCTGTGGGTTTTCGCAATGCGTACGGTAATGACACTTTTCGTACATTGAATCAGAAAATTAAAAATCAATATTAACCGGGTATTTATGACTGTTTATGTTTTTCGGGATAATAAGTCAGGGGAAAAATGAAAATAAAGAAAATACATTTACTTACAACTTTTTTTTTTTTGCATAGCACCATAAAGAAGGTGCTGTCTTAAAGATGTAACGAGATAGTATTCTTAATAAAACGTTTTTGTAAGTATTAAGAAACTCTCTCAGAATCAGACACTCAAATTCTAAGCTGTTGCCGAAATTTGAAAGTAAATTTGGAAAATTAGTGAATTGTTTTCTTAATACTTATACGTAGTTTATGAACACAAATTGCCTTTAACGTGTACTATTATAATTATAATTTAACCAAAGTTAAGGTTACGCACACATACACATAGTCGACCAAGTAACAAGCTCTAATACATAAACACAAAGTTGTTATTAGTCTCGAGGTCGCACATGTGATAGACGCCGCTACCGCTAACTTATTAATATGTGACGTCCCTTGACAAAAAGGCATTACCTACGTGAGTTAAAGATATTGATCCCATCTTAGGGAGACATGCTTGTTTATCTTTCATATACAATGTATCATTTAGTCACCAACGAAAGATTTTGTGGAACCTATGTAAACATCATGGTAACATTATTGTCTGCGTTGTGGCACTTATTATATTAAAAGTACCTTTATGTAGCCCGTAATCCACAACGCGCGCCCACTGAGGATTGGTAATATCGCATGTTTTTTCTGCTTCTAAGATGACAACTTACTCGCGATGTTTTAAGAAACATAAGAGACATAAAACATAAGAGTGGTCTTATTAATGGTAAAATAATAACAAGTACACGGATCTATCGAAAGTCAAGCTATCTTTACTGTTGTTGGTGTATGGATGGGTGACAATCCATTAGGTATATATTCAGACCGTTTCGTGCTTAGAAAAGCTCATTAATCCGTTGATCCTGGTTGCCATTCTTAAATTTTTCAAGTAAAATGCTATCAGCTGCATCAGGCTAGTTTGGAATCCGACTCACAGATAATTGGGAAAAGGCCTCATTTTTTATTGACTCAAATTACGTTAATCAGATTGGCTTCAATCATACGGAGTCGAAGTCGTACTGGCCTAGTGGTTAAAACTCCAGCCACTCAAGTATGTGTGCGCGGGTTCGATTCCAGGCCAGACAAGTACCAATGTAACTTTTCCAAGTTATATGTATTTTTTAAGTATATCTTGGATACCAATGACAGATTACAAGATGAAGGAAAACATCTTGAGGAAACCTGGACTTTAATTCTGAAATCGCCAACCCGCATTGAGCAAGCGTGGTGATTAAGCTCAATCTTTATCTGTATGAGAGGAGGCCTGTGCCCACCAGTGAGACGATAAAAAGGTTGATGATGATGTGGGGTAATAATAGTGATGAGGGGTAAAACATTATTTATAGTTTCTCATCGCCACCCTGTATTTACCCACACCAACATTGTACACGTGATTGGAATTTAAATACGACCTATGTTAAAACGAGCCCAATATTAATTTACAAAATTCAGCCACGTCATGCCAACAAAAAAAATATTTTAAACTTCTTTCCATTCTCTTGTGTCCCTAAAGGGCTTTAAAGCGAACACTAGGAAAATATTTTCAAACAAAATACATATTGTATTACAAAGTTACCAAAATCTACGCTCGCCTCATGATGAATTCCCTAATTACTCATTTGAACTCGTAGATGTGCTACGGCGTAGCAGCTCTACGTATGTCGTAGACCTTTGCGTCGTCGTGTCGTGTCGGTGGAAATTTTAGATAGAAAATTAAACTTAATGATGATTAATCACTTTAGTTTACTTTTTATTTAAATACGTAGTCGTAATGGATACTCTAATTGTCTTTACGGTGCTCACACATTATTATATGCGTTTTATGTATAGTATATTAAACTTAGTATTCAAGTTCAGTTCAGTGAAATCTGGATTGAGTCAAACATTTTGTGTTCAGTCATGCTGTAAAGTAGTAATTGACAATTTACATTTGTGTCGACAAAACTTATTTTGGGGATGTACTAGGGTACACGTATTTGAACTGCGTGCAGTTCAAATGCGTTTCAGAGTCTTAATTTTTTGCTTGAAACGTGAACTAGAATTGACTGCCAAGAGTAGCCACGAACAACTTATATATCTAAACTGTGAATCTTTACGAATCTTTAAAATAGGTACATGTTTTATAATTATACGTTTGTGTATAAAATAAAATATTTATTATTGTTGATAGTGTAAGCTCAATATTATTAAAATCATCCATTGAAAATTTCAAAAACGCAACTGTATCTAATCATCATTAGCTCTTGGTAAAGTTCGATTAATACAAAAAACTTAAACAAGAATTATACTAGCCATCAACAACAAAATAGTCTGTTGACCTGGATATCGTCGGTTCGCTTCAGGGTCGTGTCACGTTGGAGTCATGAGGAGCATCAGTAACAGTGTCAGATCTATGATTGTGTAGAAATGACTTTCCCACGTTTGTGAATATATTTGGGCTAAATTAGAAATTTAATAAAACGATTACTTTCGTTTATAACGTTATAATAATAACGGTTCATTGTTAATGAATATTTATGATATCTTATTTAAATATTATTACAGCTGTTTATATGTTTCATTTTGTATAGTGTTAACTGCTATAATTCATAGTACCATACCTTTCCTGTAATATTATATGCGAGTTATATAATAATCTCTAAGACCGTGATTTAACGCTGAATATGTATTTAGCTAGTAGTAGGAAATAAAAACTGTCTTGCGCATTTGACTGTTTTATAGTGCTTATAAAGTAGTGAAATGAAAAGATATTGACCATGATTTTAGTGATACTAAAGCAAAGTCAAAGTCAAAGTATTTTATTTGTGAAACATGGGTAATATTGTACATGGTAAAAAAAATTGTATGTAGCACTATATTTTGCCTTACAAGGCGTACAGCATTAATAGAACTAGTTTCAACCAATCAAATATAGCTTAGAATGAGTTGTTTGAGTACTGCTTGAGTTATGAGTGACGTTCTATAGTATGAGGCCTACGTGTTCATTAGTTACGAGCTTCTGGCCGTCTGAGTCAAAGTTGTAAAACACCACTCTATATTATGAGTATTTTATAAAACTGTAAACTATGCGTGTTGTTTGTGTCACTTAACAGACAAAAATATACAGTGGCTTGTGAAGGACTGGTCGTAGAACATAATTATGTACATTCAAACAAAAATTATACAGCAATAATAATAAATAATAATTATAATTAATATATAATAATTAATATAATTAATTATAATAATTATACAGCAATTTTCTTTAATTCTTTTTTTTTTAATTGTTGCCCCACACTAGGAATTTCTTTTATATCGTGAGTACGTTTACATATGAAGTCAGAGACACAAACAGCCAGAACCGGTACAACTAGTAAGCTATACAAAAATTTGTTCTGTGCGAGAATTGAACCCGTGACACGCAGCGCAGCAGTCGATCGTTCAGCCACTGCGTCAATCGTGCATCAGAACAGTTCCCACCACCTCGCAGCAGTTCCTTTTTTTAAAGATCCTATATGCAGTTTTGACTTCGCTATAAGTTTATATAGGTTTTTTATCCCAAGCTGTTTATGTGTGTGTTTTAGTATTCATAGGTTCGTTAAGAGTTAATTTGAATCCTATGAAGCTCAAATACCATCTCGATTATGAAGCACTTCAACACTATTACGAAAAATCCACGGAAGTTTTAACTAGTATTTCCGTGGTGACATCCCAATTGTCAGTGGGTTCGTCCGTTGACCTGATTACCTCCAGGCTTGTTCTCAGTCGCGTCACGTAACGTACTCACGATACTAGTCCTCACTAGTGCTTGTTGATGGCCCGACTGATGGGTATTGTGTGAAGGGTGTTTGCTTAGACATTAGGTTTGGTTTAGATAACTTTTACTTAATAATAACTAGTTATTGCCAGCTAACGTTAAAGATAGTAAAGCTATAAATTGAGAATGATCACTAATTGGTGATAAAAACATCATAATTACAGAGCACGGCCATGTGATTAGTGGCAGAATTACAATATTGATGAAACATCTTTTGGGAAGAACAAGGGTTCTTTGTAAAAAGTAGGTACGTTTTAGGAATTATCTTATCAATTTAAAGCCGACATACTTAATTATTTGTGCTGCGCAGTTCCACCCACATTAGTCTTAGAGGTATTTGTGATAGATGGAGAGTGAGATCAGACTGTCAACGGTGTTGCTTGAAATTATAACAAATAAATATACAATATAAAAACAATCTCAAATAATAGTACACAACTAAACAAAATAATAATATCATTGAACAATTCTCATTCAATTAATTAGCTTCGATTACAAACACTCGAACTTTTATTTATTAAACTACTTGTTATTCTCGTCTCCCATAACCCTCTAATATTAAATAATATGAACGGTATCCCCGGATTCAAGTATTACTCGTAAGCCTATCCACCGAGCCATTACATATCCATTTTACTCCAGCGACTATCACAAGCGTGGGAGGGTTAACATCTGCTGTTTTTCTTACCCAACACATTATTCAACTTACGTGTAACACTTAGCTCGTATAAATATTATGTGAGAGTAAGAATAAAGTCGGAAGTTATTTCAAACTCGTATTAAGTACGAAAGTAAACACCAAGTTTCGAATATAGACACGGAACTAATAGTTAGTGGTTCCGCTGTGGATATAAACCTTAACATTTGTTGTAATATTTCTACAAACATTTTATATCAAGCGAAATGTTTTGTTTGCTCTTGAGATTGTTGTTTTAACATGTGAGCAGATTCTTAAGTAGCTAGTGTACCAATAATAGTGCACCAACGTGCACCAATAAAGTGAATCATAAGATCGCAGTTATGAATGCGATAAACTATCATAATGCAGTCTCCGGGGAGTCGTAAATCAACAATCCAAGACCGAGCATTAATTCGGTTGAGCAATTTTAAACCTTTTGTAAACCTTTGGTTCTTAATATCTAAATTTACGAAAAGATAGGGACTTTTTAAAATCATATTCATTTTTTATTCACTTCAAAAAGAATTTTCACACCAATGGTTCCCTCACCGTTACTAAAAAACTAACGAAACGTTATAGTTTTTCTTTGAAGTTCATCACATGCATCATTATGATCTTTTTTCAGACTTTTCGCCCCTGTTCTAATAAAAAATGCGTTATAAAATTGAATATATCGCAAACGGATACATAAATCTAAAATGGCCTCAGTAACCACAGTAACTCAGTAATCATGCAATGTTTATAAAAGACCTATTTAATGATACTCCACACTATGTTGTAGAAACAAAAGTCAACCTCTTTTTACATACCTATACCTAACACAAAAATATATTATTCGTATTTTATTTTATCACTTTGTTGACGTAGTAAAAACTCAAGTATTCAAACAAAGTTTCATCCAACGGCCAACGGATTATGATCCGTCGGACGGCATCATGCCAAAAGAGCCCGTATTGCGTCAGCATGAAGAAACTATACCCGTGCTTGTCAGATCTCCGCTGACATCTCTGACGATTCGTGACGCTCTCAATATATCGACGCCGGCAAAGTTCAATTTATTAATGTTGTAATACAATAGGAATGTCACATACCATCTTAAACTTCCGAGCCGAATGCAAAAACAAATAAAAACAGGAACATATCAGCTACTTAGAGAGCCGTAATAATAAAACTCCGGCCGAGAGAATGTTTCCCACCGAGGTGACGCGGCTACTCCTGTTAGATTACAATCTATTGCACTAACAAGTGCAACTTATTTCAGTCTAGGATTCTATTGACACGGGTGAGGTCCACGTTTGGTCGGTATGTCGTTCTGACTCTTAAGGTTCCGTGGCAGGCTGTATTTCATGAAAGGTAGAACTTAACAGTAGAAATTTTCTAGATGCTGTATTTCTGTTGATGCTCTAATAATAATTACTAAAAATGGAATTTATTTATACAACGTGTAACAAAAAGGGTATATACATACCAAAGGCATGGCATCTTTAGATGATATCAAACGATATCGGAAGGGTTTCAACTTAAAATAAAATACTCAAAAAATTGGTACCAAATTTTCGGTTTCCTGTGTTTCTTAAAATAAAATCATAATAAACGTGGCAGCATACTACATATGTTAATAACTACTCGTTACCCGTCACGTTACTTGCCAAAATCCGATAAATGTCTTCAATATCTCTGTGCGACTAATAGGATAGTAGCCTATCACAGGAGGTGTTTATCCTCATAACTTCCTAACATAAAGAGATAGGATTAAAAATCCCTTCCAATATCGTTTGATATCATGTAAAGATGCCATGCCTTTGTTATGTATATACCCTTTATGTTACACGTTGTATATATATTGTATAGATAATGGTACAGAACCCTTCGTGCGCTTTGTCGACTAGCACTTGACCAGTTTTTTTAAGTGAATATTGCCGGTAGTTTCACACTAGATACTTTGAAGACTTTGTCTTGTACGTAATTAGTATTTTGTTTTACTTAATTGATAAATTACATAGACTTGGCATTCATAATGAGTTAAGTAGTGTGTGTAAGTAGCGCCAAAGCATTGCTAAACCTACGTTAATACTACATTCACATGAACAGCTTAAAGTGGATAAATTGCATATTTGCAATAAAAAATACCTACACTAAATGAAGTTAAGAGAAATCTTTCTTTTAACAATTACTTTTAAACAGAAACGATGTTGAAGCGTACTCTTTAAACCAGTAAATTGACACGATGTTTAAATCTGGCTGAGTGCAGCTAAAATCACGCAAACACATCTCGTATCCCAACAAATGTTTATCCGGAACGTTCAATGTTTAGAAAGTTAGTCAAACCCTGCGTTCTGTATAAACAGGGGTTACAAATTACATACCATTAGCCAGCAGCGCTGTTCCTAGTCATTAATGACTACACACACAGCTCTGACTGTGATGCTGTGCGTTTTAGACACTTACCGCAGCCAACACACGGGCTACAGAGGACTTAAATTAATTTGGGCGATATCTTATGTTTATAAGCCTATCAACCAATGAAAATTAAGAATATTTAAAGAAATTATTCGTCAAAATGCCACCATGAATGCCAAAATAATGGCCTACTTTCGGAAACTAATCGAAAACAATTACTGTCAGCTGACAAATTGTACAAAACAATAAAAGTAACCTCACATTTCCGCGTACGATGAGGTCCAAATACATTTCCTCGTACATAAACTCAACATCAAAATTTAATTACGATTGCACTCATAAAGACCCTGCATTCCGCCGGTCACACTTAATTACTACGTACCTATTTTCACGCGATTTTTTCGTGCCTTTCTTTCGCACAAACGGTGGTTTCGGTTTGCAGGAGAGGGATGGACACAGTGGATGGTAAAAGAGCGCGTTTGCCGAACACCCGCCGGCGGTGGCGGCGCGAGGCTGACTAAATCTGTGTCCCTCTCAAGCCAGGTCAGGTCAGACGTAGAGCCGCGTCCAGAGGGCGAAAATTTCCTGAATAAATTGTGTAAATATTTTAACATGGGCCCGGTGTTTTCATCGGCAATTTGACGGGACGCGGCTCGTTCTAACGAATTCGTAGCTGTCGGTACGAATTTTATTGTGTCCGATTTATTTGGCCGCACGTGTAAACACGTAGGGATCAAACGCGTTGGTCTAATTTCGTTTGATGTTTCAATTTAGGGGATTAACAGCTTAGATTACATTTTAAAATATTTGGGATTGAAAAGTTAACAGCGGTCGCTTGCCCTTCAAACGATATTGCGAAAAATGGCTCACGAGGAATTATTAGGTGGATACAGTGATTGTTAAATCATGATTTTCTGGCTTTATTCAATTATTTACATCATTTATTTAGGCTCAGCGCTACATGAGCACAACATTTAACTTACATACGGGAAATAATGTAAGTAAAGTGTTGTACATTTTATTCACCTATTAATCATCATTATGAAAATCAATTCGTTTCTATCCCTATCTTTCACAGATCTTATTTAAGTAGTATTAATGATTAAATCTTTCCTGACGACGTTTCCCTAATTCATACGTATCACATGTCTGTACCATAACAAAATATTTCCACGAAACTTTTCAGACAACCATATCATTATTAATATCTGAACATTACAAGTGACTAATTAAAAATTATGAACGGTATTTTTGAACTTGTGTTTTTATGCTTTTCACCAAATGACATAACAATAAAAAATATGTTGAATTATTATGATGATATGATTATTATTCATGTTTATTAAATTTATTTGCAAATTCAAACTGCGTTGCACTAAATCAAGACTCTTTCATTAAATAAATGACACTATACGTAGTATATCACTACATAATGTTTGTACCAGGAATATGTGTAGCGACGTGTCACGATTAATCGAAAGTATTCCAAATCTTTCTATAACCACTCAGAGTTTGTAAACTTCACACAACCCGCGTAGAGCACTCAGGCAAACAATCGTACCAACTCAATCAGTCGTCCTTATGGATGCAGCTTTATTCAGCATCCCGCACACACAGGCGCATCAATCAGCACGCACACTGTTCCACCATCCTTCGGAAAACTTGATACATTCTGTATGTGTGTGTTACAAGTGCCTGTGTGTATACAGGAGGTTGCACTGTGTTGGCTTCCCTGAAAATGGCCGCCGAGAAAAGCGCGCATGCGTCCGAAAACCTACAGTCGATGCTGTTGAAGTTTTAAATGCTGTTTGAATTTGATCTATACGTTGTTGAAAATAAAGTTTGTGGTTAAGTTTTTGGACGATGTACAGTAAGTTGGTAGTAAACACGGCGGGTTTTTAAAGTTCGGACTTGAGTAAGGTAAAGGACACTTCTTGACGTCGGTGGCGTATAGAGAATTAAAATGAGTGCTCACACAGCTACAAACTTACAGCACGGTTAGCGTTATAAGTGTTGTGTACGGCATGCTGTGCAAGTTTAAATGTTACTTGCTACTGCGTACTACTTGAGAACATGAGTTGGAAAATCTTTGTCCATGGTTTACATTATTTACTTCTTGTACCTGTATGTTGATAGATTAATTTGAATCGTAGATTTATTTTAGTTTCCTATTTTGTTACCGTTCCTTGCAGACAAAATCACTAATTGTACGTACCCCAAAGCGTTCATTATGCCACTTGTAACGAGCAGCCTGCAGTTACGTCGACATATACATAAATGTACAACAAAGATAACATTGATTGAGTGAAATAGGATAACTCTACACTAATATTATAATTGGAAAAATGTGTGTCTGTTTGTTTGTCCGTCTTTCTCGACAAAGCGGAGCGACGATTTGAAGTGATTTTTTAAGTGGCGATATTTGAAGTAATGGAGAGTGACACACGTGAATTTTTAACTCTTTATAATCCCCCCCACTTCCCTAAAATGAGGGGGGGAGGGGAGGTGGAATTTTGTATGGAGTATTCCGCGGTTTTTAAGTTGCTGAAAGTTGCAAAAAGCAAAAAAATAATGTGCGGAGTAATTATTACTATTAATCAAAGTCAAAGTAATTATAATTAATAAAAAGAGTATTGAAATAATAATAATCAGAAAAGAGGAACCATGATACCTCGAATTAAACGAGTTACTTATTCATTAGTAAATTAATAAGTAACTCGTTCTGAAAAACTGAATCAAATACAATTTTTTATTTTATACTTGATATGTTTAATTAGTAAAAATGTCTCAAAAACAAAAAGTAAAAATCCCTGGAAGTAAATCACATGGAGGGGATATCAAACGAATTGAGGCGCATATAGAAGTTTAGTTTAGAGATATGAGGAACAGGGTGCCAAATGAACTCGTCCTCTATAGAAACAGCGAGAATCCTCCGACCAGACGTGTGTTGTATCTGGCGGGCACTTGCCCATCGGTTGATATCATGAAGTTATATACATGCTAGTTGCACGGTAAGGTCTGATTGCGAGATGTAGGATTTTCATGACGTCATTGTGATATTATGACACGTTGTTTACATGTTGCATTGTAGGTCCCGTTACATCACTCCCCTCTGGGTTCGAGTTTTGTTCGGTTTTCTTTTCATCGGGATCGGTACGGTTCCGGTTTTCTCAGGATCGGTTCGGGATCAGTTTGGGATCTGTAAGATTCGTCATAACCGGTTCGAGAATACGGTGTTTGTAAAATTTTACGTTTACCTACAATGCGTTGAAAAGAACTCGTTTGATAGATATCACCATAAGAACTGTTTTCTGGCGCTGGTATTGTCAAATAATTACCTTAGTGTCATGTACATGCACAAACCGCTTTCAACAAATATATGAGAATACTGAAGTTCATACCACAGAGAACAATCACTTTCACATGTTTATGCAAATAAAATCTTATCTTATCTTATCTTTGATTGATTGCAAGTGCATCTTTCTCGCATGAGTTCATATCCATGTTCTTTTCACAAAATTCTAAGAATACTTCAGTTTTCGTTTGATGGCTTGCACAACAATCTGCTCTTTACATAATAGATGGACAAATTTTCTAAATGGCCTTTTAAATATTTAATAAGTTTTGTCCATGTCATTCACATTATCATTACAATGTTTTCAATATAGACAAAACTCATCCTTTCTGATCTTTCAAGCGCAATGTTCTCTTTTATTTTAAGCTGATGCCAACTGTAAATATATTAGTTTTTTTTATACATTAGTTGTTTATCTCGCAGTTTTTACTCCTATAGTTTCAGTAGACATAAAATTTGAAGTAGATTAGAAATTTGTGCCATAAACACGTATATTTTAGATAGAAATTATCTGATTGATGACAAAACAAGTTTCAGTCATGGTGTAAAGTCGTACAAACAACCACTTGAGAAGAAACCACTTGTTGACACTATATAGGTAGTCGAGCTCGAGTGTAATTTGACGACGTTGTTTTAGCAATAGAGTTGCGTTTTGGAAATTTGCGGGGGGAATTCGAAATAGACACTTTTCTATAATATATAAATTAAAATTCGAAAATTTTTGACTATGAACGGATTTTTGTCAGTCTCGCGCGCAATAACTACTCAACGGATTGTGACAAAATTTGGCACATAGTTTATAACCTGGATTAACACATAATAGTTTACTTTTCATTCTGACGTTCCTACTGATCGAAATTTATGCAGGTGAACCCGTGGGGTCACAGCTAGCATTTTTTACCAATAAACATTTGAAATAATAACATTTTGTCTATTTTTGACGCTACTTACTTTGAAAAGAAACAAGACGTTTCTCGTTTCTCATATCATTTCAAATTATTGAATATCTATCTTGTCATGTCTCAATAGGAAATAATTAAACGCTATCAAAAACTCCAATAAAACATAAACATCTCGAAATGAAATTCCTTCTGTTCATAACCTTGTTGAAATCCTCGCAGATTGAGATAACGACTACGATGGTGGCTCGCTCATTACTATACATTTAGCGAAATCTTCAATCCGTTCCATCATCGGACGACCCGTCGTACGGCGAGTCCACCCTTACGTTGTTGATACCACTACGACCCGGACGAAGCGTTTCGCCTCCTCCTTTATACCGCGTACATCGAGGGACTGGAACAATTTGCCAACGGTGGTGCTTCCGCCTGACTACAATTTAAGTTTTTTTTTTTTTTAATAATTATAAACTAGCGCTTGACTGCAATCCCGCTTGATGGTAAGCAGTGATGCAATCGTTGATGCTAAAGCGCGCTGGTTTATTATGGCCATTCACTTAAAAAACCTTAGAATAGGAAGGAAGACGGCAGTTGAGCGAGGTGGTGCAATGTTAGACCCAATAACACGACCAACGATGCTGCGCCAGAGGGAGATTGATGTGGAGACCCTCCACGACCAAACTCCCGGCACAACAACATTTGACGCATCATACCCGGCCCACATCACAACACAACTGCTCAGACCCATCCTCCGTACGGCTTCACCAGACATCATGCCGGAACACGACGAATCGCTTGGCGGCAAGACTTTGTCTGGTGGGTGGTAACTTCTGCCGGCAGCCGATGTTATGGCCTACCACCGAGTAAAAGTGTCCTCAAGGCTGGAGTTAATAGGGTCTTAATTAACTAGCACGCTTTACCATCAACAATTGCATCACTGCTTACCATCAGGCGGAATTGTGGTTAAGCCCTAGCTTATAATCATAAAAAAATCAAGACTCTCAGTGTTTCTGTATTCATTTCGGATGCTGCCCTCTGCAAATTGTTCCACTGGGGATGGAAGATGACATTCAGTTAATTAATTACGACATATTTAGTTGGATTTCACTTAGGGAATAGTGTTTGTTTAGGATTGTGACACTCAAAGCGTTTGGCAGTCAAGTTATAGTATCGTAAGAGTTCCTATTAGTCTACTTCTAACTGCCTGATTCATATAATTGTACGTAATTTTCAAATACGCTGGTTCCTCTGTTTTTTAGTTACACAATTTTATTTTCATCTAAACACTTATCAATTCAATTTTATTTTCATCTAAACACTTATCAATTCAATTCAGTAACATGGGGTAGATAAATTGCAAAAGTGTATAAAAATTTAATGTCATTCCATAAAACAAAAAATAATAATTGATTGGCAAAAAAACTTCAGCTAATAAATAGTTGTGAACTGTAAGTGGAACACCTCAAAACATCAAAATCTATAGCTAACCATTGTGAAGAGCAGAGCTACTGCTGGTAATCTATTCGCGGTACCATTGAGCAGGCCTGCGGTGGTATACAGCAGGAGCGATTTATCAAGCGGCCGCTGTTCTGCGGTCGACCAATTAGTGCATACACACGTGTACAAGTGAAGGGGAGGCGGGAGGGTATCGTTGAATATATACGCATTACTATATTACTGAGTATTATCTGCACAATGAAACAGAATGATAAAGACGAGATACTTCATGCCCATCGTTAAAAATACATTTAAAAATCCGAAAAATTCTATGCAAGCCATTTATTTTGTCCCTACACGATAATATAATCAATCACGTTCTTGGAATCTCAAACAAAAGCATCGCAAGAAAACTCCAAGCATCATTTAAAAGTTTTTTGTGCCCAACAACAGAAGAAACTTGAACAATTTCACTTTGTAATTCAATACAAGTAGCAGGATATCAGATTTAATTTACGGTACGAAACGAAATGAGCAATGTTTACTGTCTCGTTAGTTCAAGATTATCTTGTTATTACAACTCACTAGTTCTGCTGTCCATTATAAGGTGTATGTATTTATTATATAGTACGATGAGTGCTACGCCGTAGCGCTGCGTAACACTCGTAACACTCGTAGCACTCGTAGCCAGTCGATTACTATCAGCTACTCAGCGGAATTAAGTGACCTACTTTAGACTCTTCAATTTAGGTAGACAAAATTATTCGCAGGCTAGTAATTTTTAGAGAATATAAATAAATCGTTTTACAAGCATCTCACTATTTTAAGACTTTCCCAACTCAGAACAGTCACCAGCGACGAACGCCACACTACTCGTGCACTATTCTATAACTTTCAATACAAATTTAAATTTTTCCAGCATAGTAGATTATCCTCAATATTTTCTTCCAGTTGTATTGGTAAACTAATAGTCATATTGGACACTGTCTGGTTAATATAAAATTAATACACTGAAAATGTTAAAATAACCTAGATCTGTACAAATTTAAAGAAATGGAAAAAGACGACAAACTTTACATGTAATTTTAAGCCCATAAGATATTACAGCAATGTTCCCAAATCCTTATGGAATGATCGCAAAAGATGTTGTAGATAATAAGGGAATGGCAATGTGCCAGTCAGGGGATTGAAACATCCTGCTTTGAAGAGTCACTTGTGCCAAGTGCTGGCTAACATGACAATGTAAAGAAAACTATTGACAGAGGGACTGTTAAAGCATGAAATCATTTTTGCGTCAAGCACATTCTTCCCGATTCCTTCCCCTGTACCTCCTAATTCCATACATAACTGGCTTACAAGATTTAGAGCCTATGCCAGAGGGACTTACGAAAAAAAAACAACAATCAACTTGTCTCTGGTTCAACACCGGACATAGAGAGCAAGTAACCTCTATGACAATCAATCAATCAACCAACATCATCATAAAATATCATCATGCCGGTCGATATAAATCCATAATTAACCCATGCATTCGGCAACAAAAGTGAAAGTGAACATAGTGGACATTGTGTGGAGGCATGAGTCACCACCTGGAGGGTGCATCGCTGGACATTGTATGGAGGCATGAGTCACCACCTGGAAGGTGCATCGCTGGACACTGCCGTAAGTCCCATTCTTAGTTCATCCCGCACCGTACTCCTTCAGAACGTGCTTAACGATAAATTTCCCAGAAAGTTGCGCCTCGTGACGCAGTTCAATTATCGAAGGGAATAATCAACCATAATATCAAACAGGGACATTACCACACTAGTGTTAGTGGTAATGTCCCTCTGTCAATAATTTTCAGTTTTCAGTGTTATTATGGAACGAGGTACTGTGTTGTGGTCAAAATAAATCTTTGTAAACAATATTTAGTGCCCCATTTATCTGTTGTTATATTTTATTGTATTGTAATAAGAAGACAAGGGAATTCAGCAGAAGAAAAAATTAGGACTATTTTATACAAAATTATGGCAAATTAAAAACACTTGCTTAATAAACCATTCAAGTATTTGCCAATCATTTATATATAACGTTTAACGGAAGAGGTAAACACATACCCATCAAGAACACGGCTTCTTTGGGTAGATAACCATTTTGACAGACACCGTGGCGTAGCGGCAGCAAACGCGGCCCCTGCGCAAGAAGGCTTGGGTTTGATCCCCGCGTAGTGCAAATATTTGTATGCATGAATATGAATATTTGCACTGGTCTGGTCTCGGAAAGTTAAGTTCGTTAAGCCGTAGGTCCCGGTTGCCGTACGAACTTCCAATGACAGTCGTTACGAGTTATTAGAGCCCTCAAAACTCCAATAATTAGTCTAAATGTTTCGATATCGCCTTCGGGTTGTGTTGTGGAGGTCAGACGGCAGTCGCTTCACGCAAAATATCGAAGTGTAGCTAAAATCGTCAGTTAGACTGGTGAAGCAGACCTCAGACTCCAAAGCTGAAAAAGCTTCAGATGCAACTGGGATTTACGCTGAGATGATGATGATTAAAAAAAAAAATACTCTAAAATTGTTACACATTTAACGGTTTCATATTTTTTAACATGCAAATGATAACAAACCTTTCACTCACTATGTGTTCAATAACTAATCGTGACAAGTCACATTACTAGACAATATCGCAATAAATCTTCCGTAATTCTGCGTGCCTATCGTAGTAACTTACCGCAGGAATAGCTATACTTTCTCATAACTTTCGGACGATTGATTAAAATCCATTCCATTCGTTTAGTATCATCCAAAGAAGTAATGCCCTTGGTATGTACTTAGTATTGACTTAGGAGACGTCGAGGAGCCCAGACAGATGAAGCAAGACCTCGATGGCAGCCGACAGGAATGAAGTGGATCCGGCACTTGACATGCTCAGGCAGCAGCAGACTCAGCAACCTGGCAGCAGAAGAGGGTTCCCTTGGATGGGGTGAGGCAGCAGCAGTGGCTTAGCAAGCATGAGAGGGTACCCCGGGTACCTACGCTCAGGCAGCAGGAGTGGTTCAGCAAGGAGGAGGCACTTAGATAAATAAACCCGCTATTATTCTGTCTATTGAGAGTTTAATTAAAAAGAAAAAAAAATAGGTTTAAAGTTTTTATTTTAATTTGATATTGAGTGTGATAAATGATAAAACATCAAACACAAATCAATCGATTTTATTTTTCGTTTCCTTTAAAATTATGTACATAGCAGGTCGGCAGTGATAGTTCACATAAGTTTTGAGTAGATTGGTTTATTGCTATAACTATTTTTAGCTTAGGTACTGATCAATTATTACAACAATATAAAACAAGGTAGAATAAATACCTAATATAAATGGCTGAGTATATGGATCGCTTCAATTTAGTAAGTACATAGGGTGAAATTGTGCTCAATACAAAACTTGGAGACGATATTCAATACTCACACCTATTTGTCGTACAACTTAGTTTTTGATGACAAAGTAAATATAATTTATTGAAATTGCAACTTGTTTTTTGTTTCTTATCTTATGAACTAAATTGGCACATTGTTTTAATAATTAATACTTATATGTATAATCTTGTATCCTCAACGAAAGCAATTAAAAAGCTTCCGGTGAGGACACTACTTGAAACGTATAAGATAGTCATCACCCACAATTAACTGTGTAAATTATAGTATTGTACAAAACCTTCGCTGGGAAAAAGGTATAATTATAAAATTCGTAATACAAGTATACAAATTTAAACTTAATCGTATTCTTGAGCATCTTAAAAATAATAAAACACGTTATGATCACATGAAAACATTAAATGATAACCACGCCATCTATAGATCCTGATTGTCAACAGGTATAACAATACCATCCATCGAGCGTGGTAGTCAACCAGATAAACATATTTAGTCAACCAGATAAATATATTTAGTAAACCTTAACGCTAACAATAAAATCTTCTTGTACCTAATTTATTGACGTTTTATTATAATCTATGTTCTAATTTTTACAATCCGTCAGATATGATTCAGGGTTTCGTTTGATATTAAAAAACTATTGATAAAGTTTATGGAGTATGTACCTACCTAAGTATTTATGTACTACAAAAGTGGGAGTTCATTTATTTGTGTTCATTTTAGAGATACCAAATAGGCCGCAATATTTTTGTCAAATCCAACATAGTACAAAACAATATATTTACATTTTAATTTTTCTTGTTAAAATCTCTTATAGCTAAAACGGTAATTTATCTAGGTAACAATTTAATAGTATTTCGCTTGTAGCAGTCTTTATTTTCGTCATATTCATACGTGTATTGTAAAATCTCTTCTCTCTTGTTCCTGCCGCTGCTGGTATCTGGAAAAATAAAACAGCGTCATCTAACAACTCATAGCACGACGCAAATACAACGCCATCTAGTGGTAGAAAAAAGTATAGGTTTGCGAGCCAAAAGACGTCCGCTTTAGAAAATGTATTTATCATACGATAGATGGCTACACTTGATGGTCCTCAGAATACTATTTTGAGTCCCAATAGCATATTTTAATTCATTACTATTACTTATATTAATCATAAGAACAATTGGACGTAGTTATGCAAAAAGGATCCAGCCAGCAAACTTGCTTTTAAGAAAATAGAAATTGAAGTAAAATTTATGTATCAACACACACACAGTAGGTACACAGTATAGTGTACAGTAGGTTTAAATTTCCTTTTAAATAATGGGTATTTTCCTGTCCTTTTTTGCGTCTGTGATATTTTTTGCGTATACTAGAGTTGATGTGTAGATTTTAGACATTTATGATAGTAGGTAACTCAAAACACGGATTTTGTGGGTTGGATCCATTTTACATAACTACGTCCAATTATCTCACTACACATAAATTTACAAATGCATGATCCCCGCAAAACATGCATTAGACAATAAACACTACATCAATATTTAAGTATTTCTGAGTAGATAATCCATCTACTCAGAAATCTGTTTACCTAATATTAAGTTTACCTAGAGGAAGTGGGTGTGTGGTGTCTCCTCGGTCGGCGGCGCACCTTGTCGTGCGGCCGCTGCGACACCGAGCGCGCGTCCGCCGCCGACTCCGCGCTCGAGTCCGTCACCGCACGGAACACCTCGTCTGGAACCACTACTATTGTCCAATTACTACAAAAATATTAGTTTACAACTTTCAAAATCAAAATAATGATTGCTAGATGAAAGTTTTTATTATGCCTCGTAGTCAGATCATCATGAGAGAAGGAGATAAAGGAAAGGAATATTCCGAGGAGTGGAACAGAATATAATTATGCTAAGAATAACTTTTGACAACATTAATCATCATCATCTCAGCGTTAATCCCAGTCGCATCCGAAGCCTTTTCAGCTTTGGAGTCTGAGGTCCGCTTTACCAGTCCAACTGCTGATATGGCTAAACTTCGACATTTTCCGTGAAGCGACTGCCGTCTGACCTCCACAACCCGAAGGCGACATCGAAGCATTGCAGTTAGACCGTTTTGTTGGATAGTTTGACCGAATTGTTGGATTTTTGAGGGCTCCAACAACCCGTAACGACTGCCACTAGATGTTCGTATGGCAACCGGGACCAACGGCTTAACGTGCTTTCCGAGGCACGACCAGACCAGTGCAAATATTCATATTCATGCATACAAATACTTGCACTGTGCGGGGATCGAACCCGCGCCACCCTGCGCAGCGACCGCGTCCGCTACCGCTACGCCACGGAGGCTGTCAACTGCACCTGTTTAGGATAAAACGTCTGGGTACCAAGCACCATTGAAGCACCGGGGCTTTGCAAGCATTATATGGTTGCAGAGACTTTATTAAACAGCACCTGTAAGATTGCCGATCGATACTTCGAGAAAGAGGTGTCTCGGTGAATCCAGCTCACTTTGACAACATTAATATGATCACTTAAAACATTTTCATACCTTTCCCTGGCGTGACGGGCATCCTGTACGACACACTAGAGTTGCACTCAGCGCACGGCGACCCGCTCGAGTCGGAGTCGGACTCCGACCGACGCACCATCAGCGTCATTGCACGAGACAGCGTGTACTCATCTATGAATAATATATAATAGGTAATATTATTTTTATGCATACTTCTAATGAAATCGTGGCGAAGTCGAAGTAGAATAATAATTCATAGAACGGCCACAAAGAAAATATAACTTCTCACACGCACAAATAAAATCACTTATTATATTTAAGGACACTGTACGTCGTATACTTCCACGTCAGCTCACCACCACTCCACTAGTACTGACTCTTTCATATAAATTATATTTTCGCTGCTGACACCAAAACTACATAGTATACATTAGAATACTCTTTATGTTATCATCATCTCAGCGTTTAATCCCGGTTGATACGCGGCTTTTGCGTTGGAGCCCAGGGTACGCTTTTCTGCTCATTCTCCTTCATTTCGCGCGATCTTTATCATCATGGTGTGAGATTGTTGGTACGCATGTCATCTCTAACAATGTCAAGCCAGCATTTCTTTATGTTATATGAAAAAGAATTTCTGGGCCTTGACCCTTTGGAAGAATGAAGGAAGGATTTGGGGCCTTTGCCCAGTAGTGGGATAGTAGGTATAGAAAAAAAAAAATGGTGATTTGATTTATGTATTTTTGTATACATTCAAGTTCATAAAAACGTATTTGTTATTGCGTTACTATACGATTACTACGTGAACATATTATATTTTGTAACAAATTTGCGATTTTAAGAGTGGCCGTCGAGTTCATTTATTTTTATTTAAACTTTTCGCATAAAGCAAATGAATATCCCATATAATGCATATATATATACATATATAGCACATATATACATATATAACATATAATGTTGCTCGGTGGTAGGCCATAACATCGGCTGCCGGCGGAAGTTACCACCCACCAGACAAAGTCTTGCCGCCAAGCGATTCGTCGTGTTCCGGCATGATGTCTGGTGAAGCCTTACGGAGGACGGGTCTGAGCAGTTGTGTTGCGATGTGCGGCGGGTACGATGCGCCAAATGTTGTTGTCTCGGGAATTTGGTCGTGGAGAGTCTCCAGATCAATCTCCCTCTAGCGCAGCATCGTTTGGTCGTGTTGGTCTTGGGTTTAACATTGCATCACCTCGTTCAACTGCCGTCATCCTTCCTATTCCTAAGTTTTTTAAGTGAATAGGCTTAATAAACTAGTGCGCTTTGCGCTCAGCGATTGCATCGCTGCTTACCATCAGGCGGGATTGCAGTCAAGCACTAGTTTATAATTATTAAAAAAAAAAAAAAAATAAATAAAAAAAGTATACAATATACAAACAGTAGCATCCACTTAAGAAAATTTTGTACCTCCGTCCAGGTTGCCCAGGTCGTTTATGTAGATTAGAAATAAACTGTGGCCATGAATACTACTCTGTCGGACACCAAAAACTACATTTAGATTGGAGCTAGAGCAGGATACAATTTTTGCACAAGCGTTATATTTGTGAGATAGCTCCTAAAAAGGGATAGTTGGGTACCTCCTATGCGCTGATATTCTAGCTTAGATATTATGATGGAATCCCGATCGTGTCGAACGCTAACGCTAGATCCAGGAATAGTGCAACACATTTCTTACTGTTGTAAAGTTTATGAGCTATGTGATTAACCAGTTAGTGAACAGGATTAGCTGTAGATAGACTTTTGCGAAAGTCAAACTGGTTAGTTGACAAAAGATTTCTCTAAACATGCAACTAGCCTTTTATTTATTACTAGCGACCCACCCCGGCTTCGCACGAGTGGATTTATTATACATATAAACCTTCCTCTTGAATCACTCTATCTATTTTTAAAAAAATCGCATCAAAATCCGTTGCGTAGTTTTAAACATTTAAGCATACATAGGGATATAGGGACAGAGAAAGCGACTTTGTTTTATACTACATAGCGGTCGCCCGCAGCCCAGCCCGCGTGGATGTCGGTTATCCCTGCAAAACGCCTACCTAGGGAAGACAAGGTCAGAAAAATAATTCCCAAGTCTATTCACAGACACCGATACTAACAGTTGTTAATGATGAAAATATTTAAATGTAATTAATATTAAGTTTTCACTTCTGCCAGTCCTGGAGTGCAACCCATTGTATTAGGATAGATAACTAAAGCGATTATTGTAGAGCTTCTCTATAAACAACGACGTTAAATTATTTTCAGGTAACAAAGTATACTGACGATCGGGAGCCCCGACAAGTGATAGGGCAACGTAAAGTTGCCCAAGCGTAAAACATTTTTTCGTAAATCAATTCCTACTAATTTGAATCTTAGGCCCTGGGATTTGTTTATCGTTAGTGCGAAAGAAGTTTTTACTGGAAATTTTAGCCTTTTGAAGGGTAAAGGCAAATCAGTATTTTACATGGATTTTCGTGGTATATGAACTAATTCAGCAGCTGCAGGACCGGTGATAATCTTCGCTACTATTAAATTATCTTTCAGCTTCTTTATAAGAAAAATCGTGTCATTACACATGTTGGGAGGGCTTAAATTTCTGAGAAGCATTATCGACGTGCCAACTTTTAACGACAGTTCATGAGGTGGTAGCCCAGCGGTGTTCAGAGAATTAAAAAAATCCTGGAGGTAGTGCACTGTGTCCCTTGGTAACGCTCACTTCGCAACGGGTCGTGCAGCAGAAATCGTAATATTTTAATTTCGCCATAACTTCAAAATCGAAAGTCCAATTTTAATCATTCTCATACCAAATATAATCAACATAAACTGTTCTTATTGATGAAATAATGTATTTTGATAAGCATAAATAGCACGAGTAAACAACTAAAAAGTGTAAAATAAAAACTTTTTTACAAAAAAACAACCGACTTCTAAAAGCCACTACAAAGTGAAAAATAACTAATTTCGGAAGTCGGTGTCTTTGGTTTTGTGTATATTAGTTTTTGACACCGACTTCCGAAATTAGTTATTTTTCACTTTGTAGTGGCTTTTAGAAGTCGGTTGTTTTTTTGTAAAAAAGTTTTTATTTTACACTTTTTAGTTGTGAAAAGTAGGTACTATGTATTCTTATAGTATTTTCTAACGCAAATATAGTTGGGAAACGACGTAATTTTGTTTACTTTAATTTTTACCCGTAATTCTGAAGAATTATCTCGACTGCCTATGGTCTTCATCATCAGATTTACTGCAGACCATTATTAAAACCCAATGGGTGCAAAGTTCTCATCAATATAAATGAATTAAAACCAAACACAAAGTAGCTACTGTAAACCGTTGAGGAGTTTCCGGAACTGGTCTTTGTCTTCATCATCAGAGCTCTTATGACAGTCACAACCCATCTAGGTGTAAAGTTCTTATCAATACAAATTAATCAAGCCCAAACACAACGTAGCTGCTGTGAATTGTTGTGGAGTTCCTTCGACTGTCTCCCGGCTCCATCATCAGATCTACTCCAGACCTTTATCAAATTGTATTGCTTTAAAATACTTAATGAAAATACTAAGAAATGCACTAGTCGCCCCTACGATTTTTGAAAGTTCCCCTTGATTTCTCTGGTCTTCCATCATCAGACCCTGATGTCCTTATCATGGGACCACCTTGGGAATGTCTTCTTTCCAACAAAAAAGAGAATTATCAAAATCGGTTCATAAACGACGAAGATATGCGCGAACAAACATAAAAAAAAAAAAGCATATATACGGTCGAATTGAGTAACCTCCTCCTTTTTGAAGTCGGTTAAATAAATGCGTTTAAATATAGTCCAAAAAAATTAAAGATGTTTAAATAAAAATGTGGTTGTTGTGCCTCACTCGACATAGATAGGTATAATTGGTTGCTAACTTTTTTGTAGATATTTATAAGATGTACAATTAATTATAACATTTTGTGGTTCTATCTTTTATAGTTTGGGCAGCGTACCAAATATATTACGGAACCCTATTATTTTTCTAAAATAAAATTTAACCTATGTTACTCAGCGATAATGTAGCTATCTAACGAAATCGATTTCGTAATTTTTGAGTTTATTCGTTACATACAAATCTTTCCTCTTTCTAATATTAGTGTAGATATTTTCGTATATAATTTTCACCAGATTTAAAGATAGGGTGACGAATGCCTTTTTTGAACTAGTCAGGAAAGACACAAGAGTCAAGTGCAGGTTGCAAACATAAATGTCAGCGGAGGTACAATAACGTTCCTATGTCGTTTTGAAAACCGGAAGAGGTTCCGTCGCAGCCGACTACAGAACCGCTCTTAAGGAAATCCATCTCGTGTTCATTTGTTCAGGTGAACTTTTATATGATTGATAAGATTCTATATAATCTTATAAAAATGATAAAAAAAACTAAAATCTAGTTACATAAATAGTTTATATGTATACACATACTTGTAATATATACACTATTAAATAAAGAATATATTATATTAATAATTAGGAGTTGCGGAGGTTTATGCTTTTTTCATAGACCTACTCTTTGGAATGGACAACTAGCCTCATCTTACTGACTGACTGGCTTTTAGAAAAGCGATCATCTTCTCAAACTTGATATTCTGATCTACCAATCAGGGCTCGCCGTGCGCCATGCATAAGGTTCTACCATAGAACCTTACTCTGCCTACCGTTTGGTCCGATGTTAGCGAGACGCGTTAATATAAAGACCATGATACCATGACCTGCGCCCGCGCTTAGTCATCATCAAGCCAACCTTTCACCTTGATGACCGACGCGTCGGATACTTGCATCGGTGTCGTACTTTAACAACTACCATCAACGCAGAACGCGGTTACGTTCTAGATGCATTGACTACTGTCTCCGCTGTTATTTCTTCGATCGCTACAGTACTCCCCCGCTAGCGAAGCGTACAGCAGGTTTTGATATTTTGTGCTCAACTTCACTATGGCAGAGTTTTAAGGATGGTCGAGTGATGTCAGGATATCAAGTTTACGTTCACATGACACAACGTCCAATACGGTGTAACAGTACCTAAGCAGCCGAAAATAAACATATTTCATGCATATCGTCAATCGAGTTTTATTATAATCATCCTACGAGCTATCCCCAAAAGTGGTGACCCCGACGTGATAGTGACGAGAGCATTGGCTACTGTCTCCGCTGTTATTTCTTCGATCGCTACAAAACCAAACCCTTTAGGTCTACTATTGAATTGAAGAAATGAGACATGTTCTTTTTTGTTTCGTTCATTATTTCGTATGAATTGTAGTTCGGTATTGATATAATACGTTGAAGGAATGGTGTAGTCCACCCGATTAAAGTTGTCAGTTGAATTAGAGAAGGAAAAAGCTGGGAAAATGAAAGTGTAAAAGTCATATCGTCGATACCTTTTAACTTAAGATTAAAGTAGTCCGCAAGAAGACAGAGTAGTGCAACATACCCGCGTTCTCATGCTGCAGGTGATGATGCGCGTGCGCACGCGGCGGCGCGGCCTGCAGCGGCGCGGGCTCGGCGCGGCCGAACGTGCGCAACGTGCCCGCGCCCTCCTCCCCCGCGCCACCCGCGCCGCCCGACATGCTGAACGTGGCGTATGGGCTGATCTCGTACATTTCTGGAACCATAAATTCCTACATCTTAACCTAAATATCGGTCAATTAATTCATATTATCGCAGACAACCGCTGCTTACAAGCCTCCAGCCTATGCCATTGCACTCTCACACCCACATAGCTACCTTATTACCGACCACTTTGGACATACATATAATTATTTTAAATTGTTCCAAGGGTGCCATCAGAGAGAGAGATCGATATAAGTTGACTGTAGTCTCAAGATATAATGTCGCATATACGAGTAGGTATGTAGAAAGGGACATACCCGGACCCAGTACTTGAAAATGTATCAGAACTCGATGTCGTAAAATAGACCCTACTACCCCACCACTACTACACGTGTTATACAGTTAAAGCAATAAATACAAAGACACGCACACATTTACAATTTATAAGTCAGAACTGACAATAAATATTATTTTTAGTCATGACATAAGTATTGTCATACAATAAAATTTTTTTTTTAGAATGCTGGCTCATGAAAATAAAAGCATGTGTACTTTTTAGAATTTTACTCATTTTCAAATATGGAGTGGACGCCGAAAGGAGACCGTCTTAAAGTTATTGCGTTACATGGTTGCTGTTATGCGCCCATTTAAATATTTTCATGGGTACTCAAAAATTTGAATTTAACCAAAAGATTCGTTTATTTTTTAAACGATTATTTTTTAAACGATACAACGAAGGCTCTAGTGTACATTACAGGCCAAGAAGTGGTCATCCTCGTTCTGTTAGAACCAGCAATGATAAAAGTTGTGAAGGCACAAATTCAAATAAATCCCAAATGTAAGCAGAAACTGTTGGCCCTTTAGATGAGGTAAGCAAAACCACGATGAAAGGAGTGTCAAACGAGGACTCAAGCATAAAAACAGGATATCGTTTGAACGCTCTTTTAATGGACCTGAGGCTAAAGAGATCTCGGGAGGTTCCTGTTCCATATAAGGCGGGAGGAAACGCCAGGCTGTCACCATTGTGTGGATCGCCCTGAGGACACGGTGGAGGTCTGCCCGGCTTGGGTAGAGCACCGCCGTGTCCTCGTAGCGGCGATCGGCGGCGATCTCTCGGGTCCGACCCTGGTCCAGGCCATGGTCCGGAGCGAGAGTGCATGGCAGGCCGTCACCTTCTTCTGCGAAGCAGTAATGCTTGCAAAGGAGGAGGCGAAGCGCGTGAGGCAACGGGAATCCCAGCGCCCTCACGCCACTAGCCGCCGCAGGAGACGCTCTGGTCGGGAGATGACAGCAAACTCCCAGCCACCGTAGGCGCGGGCCTGTGGGCGGTGAGCAGCTCGCCGCCCGGTAAGGACCAGGCCCGAGTCGACGGCGCGTCGTGTTTCACGCGCGCTTCAAAGAGATGTCAGCACATCGTGACGGGGTCCACAAAGACCGAAGCCTCCTGTGTCAGGGTTGCGGGTTGGTTAAACAAGAAACCGTGGCCGTGGCCGTCCCATAAGCAAGTGAAGAAACACGGGTGGGTTTTAGTCAGTAAAAGTCTGACACGCCCTTCCGCTCCGCCCAGAACGGGAGAAGTCATTTAATGATTTCCCAATCCAAAAAAAAAACGGCTAATAAGATCCCACGCTCTGTTGAACCGGTACGCGGAAAACATATCGAGACATTCTTTTTTTGCATGGAAGAAATTTTACCGTAGAAGAGAGCTACAAAAAACAAAATGATGATGGTGTACGCACACAGTAGTGAAGAATCCAACGAGGTCATTTTCTATCCTCACTCCAATGAACTCGAGGGCATTTTTGTGAGAAAGGAATACAGTTGTGTATCAAAATACAGTCCTGACCTGTATTCATTAGGTAACTATTTATTCAACATCATCACAGCGTTAATCCCAGTCGCATCCGAAGCCTTTTCAGCTTTGGAGTCTGGGGTCCGCTTTACCAGTCCAACTGCTGAAATGGCTAAACTTCGACATTTTCCGTGAAGCGACTGCCGTCTGACCTCCACAACCCGAAGCATTGATTGAAACTCGGGCACATCACGGAATTATTAGGCATAATTTTGGATTTCAAGCTGCAATAGGTTACCATAAAAAAAAAACCGTCAAAAAAGCTTAGCTCTGCAGCATTCACCGTTACAAAAATTCGTGATTTAACTGATTTAGAGACAGCCCCAGTTTAATTATTTTTAAAGTGTGTTGTCGTACGGATTCTGTGTGATTAAAAATGGATTCGTGATTCAGTTGTGGGGAAGATATTCAAACAAATTATTTTGCCGTTCTCGGTACGGTTATGAATCTTTGGCATGCACATAAAAATATCTCTGCGGCCGGTGACACCGCCTGCTAGCTGTATCAACATGTCGCCGGGTGGCCATGCATCATCCCCTATTCTTCACGTTCTTTCCGCACTGAATAGCATCATGGATGCTAACCCAAACTGTGATATATTCGCAGATGAATTCATAATTTTAATGCGCGCTTGCTTAGCGTTTTGGTAATTTTGCACATGACGCGACCTCTTATAAACGCCCTCTTGCCACTTCTCATGTTGCTTTACATGTCTATGAGTTTATGTCAAAGAATATATTAGCTGTCGTTACACTTTAATAATACTTTTTAGTTTGTTGAGAACAAAACTTTACCTTGTTGATCCTTCTTCCCAATAGGGTGCTTGATGGGTGATGAAGTGTACACCTGCTGACAATTACGCCGGTTATCTCTCTTCTCTACTGACTTATCCTCTTCTTCCGATATATCTCCCTGCTCATAACCTTTCCTGAAACAAGTTGTTGAGGGACTGGAAACAGAAAAAATATTAAGATCTTTACTATATTTCAAAAACTTTATCTACGAAATGTAATTTTAACAATCCCAGTCAGGTCAAAATAATACGGATATAGTCTCACCCCCGTTTGTATGCAATTGCTGCCAACAACAGCAACGCAGCAAATAGTCCACAGGCAGCCGCTACCAACACTACAGTCGCCCGCTCTTCACCTTCGTCACCTCCAGGAGGGAAGTGAGCTGGTGCCGGTATCCGATCTAGAATCAACGGACATGGTGCTTGAGCTCCAGCACGTGGAAATGTAACAAGTATTTGCGCTTTTCAACTTTATTTTGTACATATTTGTTCAAAATTTCATAGTTATTAATTGAATATTTCAATGTACCTCCATCTTCCGTCAAAGTCGAAAAATAATAATTCCCCAACGTAGTCCCCGCGGCGCTGGTGGCGAGCACCTTGAGGTGGTGCCAGGTGGCCGCCGCCAGCCCGCATACGACGGTCGGCTGCGCAGCCGGCGACACCGTCTGACTGGTCCACGAGGACTCATCGAAACTCCGCACAGATACCGCGAACTGGGTGAGGGGACAGCCGTTGCTGTCCCAAGTCAGTAGGTTGAGGCGTACACAGGAACTGTTGGTCGTTATTAAGTCCTTCTCTGGAGACGCTTTTGATGCTGAAGTTGATGATTCAAGCATTATTCATTTGGTATAACATAGCATTTTGAACTATTATAAAAGTTATTCAGACACTTTATAAAATCATACTGGTTAAGGAAGTAAAGAATAAAATTTGAAATTCACTTACGTCCTCCTTTAGTAGAAACCACCAGTTCTTCACTAGGTGGTGAAGAACCAACCGCGTTGTAGGCTGTCAGCCTTACTTTGTACAGCGTCCCGCAAGCCAGTCGCTCCAAAGTGTGAGTCCTGGTATCAGCTGGCAATCGAGTCGTGTGCCATTTACCGTCATCAGAGCGGGAATGCTCGACTAAGTAACCTAGGGATGACCAAAAAACAAACAACTTTAAAACACAAATGAAACTTTATGATATAAATTAACATTCCCTTTTATTTTTATTTTTTTAATATTGGTATCTCGTGGTTGACCTTGACAGGTCGTAACTACTTAACCGGACTATATTGACATTCCCTCGACTAAATTTCGAATACGTTGGGCAATCTTAACAGAGATTAGTACGCAACAGATATTATAAAAATTTCTCTGTAGCAGCCCGAAATTTTGGAAGCTGGTGCTTCCAGACCCTAGGCTACTAGTGAGACATTCCTAGATGAAAAATCCAAATAACACCCCCCTAACAGTCACAGCACAGTTTGATTATCTCGTTGTTTTCGTGGACTCTAGAACAGGGGCCCTAATCAGCTATTTTTTATAAATTTGTCATTCCTACACGATTCCATTGCCATTGGGCTTTAAAGCTCGTAATCTGCTAAATTCATAATAATCGATGAATTATCGCAGTAGTCTCGTAATGGAGTGGTTATAAAACCCGTTAGTAGAAATCATTTTCTAAAAACTACTACTCAATTTGAATATTTATTAATATTGAGTGGAATATCAGTGATTGACCACTGGAAAGTTATAATGACGTCGTTATTTTGTTGGTAGATTACGAAAGTTATCAAATTCGATTATTATGAGATCACTGATCGGCCATTCTGATACTATTGTAATAGCAGACTAGGGCCCCTGGCCTAAATGGTAAAGTAGAAAATTGTCATAACCAAGGGGCTATAAATAATGGAACTGACCTATTATTGCACTTGCGTAATAACTCCTATATTTAAGTATGTACATATTATGTAGGTGACACAAACCTGGTCTCGTTCGTCATGGAGTATAAATATTGTTCGTATAACTTACCGTGTAAACTGGACCCTCCAGTGTGCGGTTTCTCCCACACCAGGTGTAATCTCGCCGGTGCTGCAGTGGATAGTCTCAGCTGTGGTCTCGCAGGAACTTCCAACACTCGCAGCTCCCAACTGGCTCGCTCCTCGCCCCACGGGTTCCTCACAGTGCACGTGTAGTTATCCGCTGAACTACGGTCAACCTCTGAAAGTATAGTGGTCTAGATAAGCTATGTTATTCTAATGGGACTGTTTACAATGATGAGACTGTATTCTAATATTGAAACAAGCATGGATAACCGACAAAAAGTAGCTATGGTACTTCGTCAGTGTGCGGCTGGGGGAGTCAATGCTGCAGATATTATATAATTAAAATCACTTTATTTATTTATTTAAAAAAGTGCTGCCTCATATCAAATATTTAACATTGAAAATAATTTAAACTATTCAATTTAAGAGGGTACTCTAGCGGTGCTTTCTCTATACAAACGTATTCCGCTGTTTTCTTCGTGGATAATGCTTTTAGAGCAATTTTTTTTTCTACAATTTTAATCCGTGATTACACGTGCCCCTATCATTAGATTTTTTCCGAAAATTAATTAATAAAAGAAATACGATACTTCAAAATCGCGAAAAATAACCCATTTTTACCATGATGTAGACAAAATCCCGTAACCGTGATGTTGAGATGAAACAATTTGGTTTTACAAAGGGTCGTTCAACTACTGATGCGGGCGTGGCGTTGCTAAAGAACATATTTGGGGCCTGGGAGGAATCGCAAGATGCTCTTGGTATTTTTTGTGATTTGTCCAAACACAATCTTGCTGTACATCACACTCGTCTCCACAGAGTAGGCAACTCGTTCATGGGTCAATGTATACACTTTTACAACAAGCTTCCCATGGACATTCGAAACTTACCCAATAAACGATTTAAAAACTATATAAAGGCCAAACTTTGCAAAAAGGAATATAAAATCACAGATTATTTAGAAGACAACAAAGCTTGGGACTGAGCTGCTCGCTCTGTAAAGCATTGTTATTAAACAATATGCGTAATCATAAGGTAAATTATTGTAAACATTTTCATTTTTATTGTCTGGACTTGAAAAAAGACGATGATCCCTGAGTTCGTTTCGGCTATTTCTTCTTAGAGATAGTCAGTTAGGAAATGCCGGCTCCATCTAGTTTTTAAAAAATAAAAAAAACATATGACGTGTAAAAGTGATCAGTGATCTTACTTGCCTAATAAACGATTTAATTTCATTTCAATATTAGACAAACGTGATAAATTTCTGACAAAAAAAGAAATTAATAATAGAAGCATAGGTATACTTTTCTTCTAAATTTTGATATAAAAATAATTGAGATCGGTCGTGTTTTGAAAAAGAAAACAGCGGAATACGAAACGTCTTTTGGTCAAAGCTTTTGTAGGTAAAATCAGCCTGAGCTGCAACTGTCCTTTTCGCACTTTACCGAGAGAGGTTAGAGGCACCGCGACGGCAATAATTTTTTCAAATACCTATTTTCCCAATTCCTCGGCATTAGAGTCCCCTCTTAAGGCCTGATGTATGTGACAATAATGGCGTACATTACATTGGCAGTTCATTGGCTCGAATATGAAATAAAATAATTAATTTTTAAAAAAAGAGTCCCTAATGAAACTATATTTTAAAATTCAAATTTAGCAAATAATACAGTTATAATTGTTGAAATGTTAATAAGAATGTCTAATAAATATCATGTCATATAAAAAAAAAACAAACTCCACAACACTACATCGACATAATTATACAGTAATAATAAGTCAGTTATAAAACAAAAAAAATATTCTTCTTCTTCTTCTTCAGCCTATAGAGGTCCCCTGTTAGACAAAGACCTCCCCCAAGGCTTTCCACGATGACCAGCCTTGTGTTGCCCGCATCCGTCGGCTTCCCGCGACCTTCACCAGGTCATCGGTCCACCTTGTTGGGGCCTCCCTACGCTGCGTCTTCCGGTACGTGGCCGCCACTCCAGAACCTTAGTGCCCCATCGGCCCTCGGTTCTACGAGCAATTTATGTGCCCTGCCCACTGCCACTTAATTTTAGCGACTCGAAGAGCTGTGGGTGACTTTGGTTCTTCTGTGGATCCCCTCGTGGAGAAGATTTTACGTAGCTTCCCGAAAGCAGCCCAGCCGAGTTGGATTCAACGATGGACCTCTTTCTCAAAGTTGAACCTTCCTAACTGGATAGTTTGTCCCAGGTACAAGTAACTGTCAACAACTTTGAGAACAGAGTCTCCAATCTTTATAGGAGTCGGTACAACATGGGCATTAGACATGACTTTTGTCTTGTCCATGTTCATCTTAAGACCGACTCGCTCGGAGGCTCTACCGAGGTCTTGGAGCATTGTACTCAGGTTCTGCCCCGTGTGGTACCGGGCTTAGAATAGTACCAACCCATATCCTCCCGTGGGTGTCGTAAGAGGCGACTAAGGGAACTCACCAGGGAAGCGGGCAGCAGCGCTTCTTCTGTGGAATATCAAATCCTGCGATCCCCAACCCGCCTGCCAAGCGTGGGGATTATGGCGAAACTCAAATGATGCACACCACTAAGCCGAGGCCCCTAGTCCCCGGCAGCTCCGCTATTCCTGGTCATTGTGGTAGCGGCCAAGGTAACGGCGGGGCAAGGTGCAAAGAATCTCCGGAAGAGATCTGGCTGCCACCAACAACGATGGATCGACCTGGCAACACTGAACAAGCGCACACTGCGGACCGACGGGAGGGTTATTGAACTGGAGGGAGAATTGAGCAAGTTACGATGGGGTGTCCTGGGATTATCGGAAATCCGAAGAGAGGGTGAGGACTCGTAATCCTTAAATCCGGTAACTTGCTCTATTTCCGGGAGGGCAACCATCAGTCCCAAGGTGGTGTCGGGTTCCTCATCCACAGTTCCCTTGTGGACAATGTAGTGAAGATCGAGAGTGTGTCGACCAGGGTGGCGTTCCTGGTACTCAGAATAACCAAATGGTATTGGCTGAAAGTCATTCGGGTATACGCTCCGACCTCGGCACACTCCGACGATGAAGTAGAGACTATGTATGAGGACATCTCTAAAGCCATACATAGCTCTAAAACTCACTACAGCGTTATCATGGGGGATTTCAACGCTAAACTTGGGAAACGGAGCGGTGAAGAGCTCGGACTGGGAAATTTTGGATTTGGGCATCGGAACCACCGAGGCCACATGTTAGCTGGCTTCATGGAGAGGAATTCAAGGAGGGACTCTTTATGATGAACTCCTTCTACAAAAAGCGTGACCAGCGGAAGTGGACTTGGGTCAGTCCCGATGGGGTCACTAAAAACGAGATAGACTTCATTATGACGACAAAAAGGCACATATTCAATGATGTCTCAGTGATCAACTCGCTCAAATGCGGCAGCGATCACCGTATGGTCAGAGGCACATTGAATCTAAACATAGTGTCCGAAAGATCTCGCCTGATGAAGTCTACGCTCCGGCCAGCACCCATCCAGATCCATAACTCCGAAGGTTTCCAGCTCGAGCTCCAAAATCGCTTCGAATACCTAAGTGGCGATGTGGACGAATACAATGACGGGTTTGTAGAAGCTATCCGTATGGTCGGGACTAAGTATTTAAGACTCGCCGTACAAATAGAACTAAAAAGCTCTCGGACTACACTTTCGAACTCATGGAAGATAGACGTGAGATGGTTTTGCGTTCGTCAAGTGATGCTTGCAGATACCGGCAGCTCAATGATCTCGAAGTCTCTGAAGCGCGACCTACGTCGGTATAATACCGAGCGTATAACGGAGGCTATAGAGCGAAACAGAGGATCTAAAGTTTTCGCTAGTGATCTGACTATTGGGCATAGCCAGCTAAGCAAGCTGAAGACTGACGACGGCAAGATACGATAGAAGACGGCATAACGTCCGGGCCCGAGATTTTACGATAAACCCGCATTAAATCTTGCTGAAGACCCTAGAGCAAGACTAACTCGACAATGCACCGAAAATATCCCGGACGTCAGCCTGCAGGAGATTCGATTGTCTTTTAAACAGCTTAAGAACAACAAGGCGCCGGGCGATGACGGAATAACGGCTGAGCTACTGAAGGCGGGTGGTGATCCGATCCTTAGGGTCTTTCAGAAGTTATTTAATCCCGTCATAGTCAAGAAAAAAACGCCACAAGCATGGCACAGAAGTGCGGTGGTAATTTTTTTCAAAAAGGGTGACAACGCCCTTTTGATAAACTACAGGCCCATCTCACTTCTGAGTCATGTCTATAAGTTGTTTTCGAGAGTCCTCACGAATCGTCTCACCTGCAGGTTTGACGCCTTTCAGCCTCCCGAACAAGCCGGCTTCCGAAAGGGCTTCGCACAGTAGACCACATACATACACTGCGGCAAGTTATACAGAAGGCCAAAGAGTATAACCTACCCCTTTGCTTGGCGTTTGTGGACTACGAAAAAGCCTTTGATTCGATCGAGGCCTGGGCTGTACTGCAGTCTCTCTAGCGGTGCCAAGTAGACTATCGGTATCTTTACTACCTGATTTATAAACTGGGACAACAACAGCTTTATTTAAGCACTTGGGGAATACCCCTGTGGTTAAACATTTATTAAAAATGCAAGTTAACGGTGGTACTAAAAGATCGTCTTTGAATTGTTTAATAATTTTATTAGATATGTTATCCCAGCCAACTGCACAGTCCACTTTTAGACCCTTAATAATCCTTTCTACTTCCGCTTCGTCAGTCTCCAGTAACACAAAGGATGAAAAGGTAGTGTTAGGTGCAACCAATGAGCTTGTTAGGTACTGTGATTGTCCCCGAATTTTTTCAGCTAAACACTTGCCCACATTAACAAAGAAATTATTTGCAATATTCGCTGATGTTAATTGTGATGAATGTGCTTGTAATAAACCTGAACAAGACTGATTCTGTTTTGAAGTATACGTCAAATTTTTAATAATGTTCAGATCTTTTTGTTATCTGTACCAGCCTCTTTAAGTGCAGTGTTATCGTAATAACGTTTTACTTTTTTTAGGAGGTTGTTACATAAATTACGATATCGCTTATATGTCACTTGCAATATTAAATTATTGGGATAAGCTTTAGCTTTCATATGCAGTTTATCTATATTTTTCATACAACGTATATGACCGTGTCGTAATCCATGATTTTATGTTGTAGTTTTTGTTATTTGACCGAGATATGACTGTGTTTTTCTGAATTGCATGTTGCACTTTTTTAATTAGGTGCAACATACAAAACTGCGGATCAGCGGAATTGTAGACTAGGTCAAAATCAATATTGCATAAGTCTTCTTCAAGTTTATGTAAATTTAATTTAGAGACTGTGCGAGAGGCCATCTTAGATAATTTACAATTAAGAATAAGTAGGGTAGCACTGTGATCGGTTATTGTTGAGTTAGTTACAAGGGTAAGTGCAGGGAAATTGGCCTTGAGCATTATATGATCTAAGCAGGAGCCACTTTGATGTGTAGGAAGCATGTGAGCGGGAAGTAAACCATGAAACGCGCATAGGTTGAAATATTCCTCAGCCGGAGCGTCTGCACTCCCAGGAAGAATATCGATATTGATATCTCCAGTTATAATTATATTTATGAAGTATGAGTTTTGCAGGGTGTCGTTTAGAGAGTTAGTGAAATTGTTTACATTCGTGAAAGAGGGAGATCGATATACGGCTAATATCGCAAAGTCTGCTCCGATTTTAACCAACAGTCTGCTACAGTCGTATATGTTTGGTTCTACGACAGATGCATTTAGACGATCTCCTGCATAAACTATTACCCCGTCGTTCTGATTGGAAGTTGAGTTGCTCTTATACATACAATAACCCGGAATTTGTGGTATGTTGTATTGTTTAGTAAGCCAACATTCAGTTAGGACAATAATTCCTGTATTCAGGTTTCGTATAAATAAAAAATAACGTTGCATATTAAACTTACATAAAATCAGGAAACTCTGATGTCAAGTCGTGAAAATTCACTATTAATAAATATAATGTACTAACTGAGTATGGTGAGGTAGGGTCCCTCGATGAGGTAGTTGTCGTCGAGCGTGAGCGGCGGCGCGGGGCGGCGACGCGACCACGTGCGGCGCGGGGGGGGCGCCCCCGCCGCCCCGCACGACACCCGCGTGCGACCCCCCTCCGCCGCCTCCAGCCGCCGACCGAATGACGTTATTTTTGCTGGGGCTGAATAATGAACGTTTCATTTATTTGAACCTTATGGACTGGGTGCGTTTGTGCGGATTTTAATTGGTCAAAAGTTTAAATGCTATTCCTTAGTTTACTGCAAGGCAGTGATTTCGTTTCATACAGATAAATTATATCATAGATTGATCATCATGCATGCTGATGACGAATAGGCGATTAAAGATTTTTATTAAATAGACTAATAGAACAGAATTCCTTACTATGATTTTTTCACAAATGTCAGTAATGTATATGATATAGTGATAAATCCAGACAGTAGATATAAATTTATAAAATAGCATTATTGCGGACCCAGAAATTCATAAGGTAAACTTTAATTAAAATTCTTATTACTTTTATTTATCAATTTTATTTTAGTACATATGTTTAATTGAAAATGTATTAAATATATATTAATTTCACCTCTAGCGTTTGGCTTCCTCGCCACAATAAGGCTCATTTCTCCCTCACCGGAAGCAGTGGCTGCCGTCACCCAGAACTCATAGACCTGATGTTCCTGTAGACCCCGGACTTCAACCTCGTACTCTTCTTCATCGTCTTTGTGGAGAACCATCATCTGCGAGTGCTGGCCTGTCCTGCTTAATAGAATTGGATGTTTTTAATCAAGAAATAGGCAGTAAGGAAACTCCAAACAAATAAATACAACTTTACACAAAAATGGTAAGTGGCTTCAGTTTTTGTCATTATAATGCTATAATTCAAAATCATTATCGCCATGGAACACAAACCTCTGTGGTCTATTATAGACGGTGTAGTGCTTGATCTTGCCGTTCTTCTGTAGCGGTGTCAGCCAGCTCACAATAACCGTGTCTTCGGAATTCGCCGCTGCTTTTATGTCCATTGGAGGTCCTGGTACTGAAAAATGTTACACATAACGAAAAAATTAAATCAATTTTACTGTAGACTCTAAATTTGACTATTAAACTCCAAAGTCTTCGTACTACAAAATGTTCTTGAACTGTCTTCGGTTATTATACTCACTGTCTTCATGAGTAACGCAATAGACCGGTTCCGAGGCAGGCCCCGTGCCAGCTGCAGTTCTGGCCCGCACTGATATGCTATAGTTAGCAGCTCTTCGTAATGTTTGCAGGACAGTTTCCATGCCACCTGAGCGACGGGTTTCTAACTGGGTTTCTAGCTCGTCGACCGTCTGTGTAGTTGAAAAAGGGAGGCTATAAGTTGGCTTCATGTTTCCACTTCGTAATAGAGCCTCGGAGGAGTTTTTATTGACATATTAAACACTATCCTTAATACCACAGAACCATGTTTATCAGTTGTTTAGGTTAAACAAATTTTAAATACAAAATATTATTATATGGGCTTTGACGTAACACTGTCACGTTACTACTATGCGTTGAACAACTGTTTAAATTGTTGTGGTAACACGTTTTTTTAGTTACCTTGTGATTCTTGATCAAATGCTTAATATATTATTATATGTTTACAAATTTAAAATAATAATATCATTTCGATCAGGTCATCATCGTCCCAGTGTTAATCCTAGTCGAACCCGAAGCCTTGTCAGCTTTGGAGTCTGGGGTCCGCTTTACCAGTCCAACTGCTGATATGGCTAAACTTCGACCATTCCGATCAGGTATAATTATGAATTTTCACACCTGCTTAAACAGTGATATTAAATTCTAGTAAACTGTAAAAAATATGGAAGGAAAGAAAAAAATAATTTAAGAATGAAATTACCTCATATAGAACTTCATAGCCAAGCAGCACTCCTCCTCTCAGTGCCGGCGGTGGAGGTTCCCACCACACGCGCACCGACTGCGCCGACAGCGGCTCGCAGCGAACTCGCTCTGGTGCGGCCTCGGGAGCTGGACATTACTCAATGTAGTTAGTCGTAGCAGGGGACGCCTTGGAAACCGGGAGTCAATGTGCGACTCCCGACCTCAGTAGGCGCGGGCTTGCAGATGGTGAGCACTGGGGTATCTAGGTCCACGCGCACCTCAAACAGATCTTATCACGCAGTGATCAATGCCTACCTAGGCCATGGGTAGCTCGAATGAGATAACGCAGCCCCTGCCACAGGCAAGGCCTGGCAGGCAACACGGGTGGGTAATAAGTCAGTAAAATTCTGACGTGCCCTCCCGATCCGTCCAGAGCGGGAAATGTCATTTAGTTGCCGGAAAAAAAGGGTACCTATTCAATTTAGCCCGAGGCTCTCAGTGAATGATATCAATCTCTATCTACACTATTTGGTTAGTAAACGATTAGTTTATTATCTGTCAAAGCTTTAGTTTGAGGGTCTCACCTCCTTCCAAGGTGGTGGCCGTGAGCGGCGCGGAGGGCGGGCCGGCCCCCACCGCGTTGTATGCCCGCACGCGCACGTCGTACTGCGCGTGCGGCCGCAGCGCCCCCAGCAGCACGTGCGCGGCGCCCCACCCGCGTGCTGTCAGCGTGGCGCTCGAGTTGTCGGCGGAGCGCACCGCGTGCCACGTCACCACGTAGCCCAGGAGCTCGCCGTTCCATGACTCTTGCGGTGGTGCCTGTCAAACGATGGTTGTTCTTTGGACAGGTATTTTAAATTAAATCAGTTTAAAGCGCAGATCAAGGGAAAAATGCTTTCTTTTTTCATCCGCTGAAGAAAGGCTACTGGGTGACTGTTTAATAAGGAATAAACATTTCACCTGCCATTTGACCAGCAATTCTCCAGGTGAGGTCGCCTGCACTTGTACATTGTGAGGAGGTTCAGACGGAGCTGCAAGGAAGTACTTCTGATTAGTTCCCTATCATATTTATGTTTTGGATTTCTTGATCACATGTGATTGATACAAATTTATTTCCCTCATTAGCATTACAAATTAATGAAGAATCATAATTTGTTCATTTCTTACCTTCTTCCAAAGTCTGAACGATGACTGGGTCGGAGTAGTCACTGTCCCCGATAGCGTTAACCGCTGCAACTCTCAGCGCATACGCGGTGGCTGGCCGAAGACCCTCTACTCGGTACTCTAGGTGCACTTCTGTACTTGTGGCATCTGGATCTTGCCTGTAATTAGTGAAACTTTTTTGGACTTAGTTTCGTATAGGAGCGGTAAATTTATTAATATTATTTATTAACTAGCTGACCCGGCGAACTTTGTCCCGCCTTAAAGGTAATATCACATGATCACATTTTTTACTCTTTATATTAGGAAAATTGTAAATCTATACTCTAATCTATACTAATATATAAAGCTAAAGAGTTTGTTGGTTTGTTTGTTTGAATTCGCTAATCTCAGGAACTACGGGTCCAATTTAAATAATTCTTTTTGCGTTGGATAGCACATTAATTCCTGAATTTCCTGATTAGCGCATTCGAACAAACAAGCCAACAAACTCTAATCCATAAGGTAAAGTTTCCTTATGGCTTTAGGTTATATAATATCACGCTGCGACCAATAGGAGGAGCATAACGAAACCTACGCGGGTGAAACCGGGTGGCGCAGTAGACAGCTCATAGTAGAAAGTATATTATTATTCAATGATTCTTTATTTGCCAGAACAACCCTGGCTGTTCTCGGGAAAACTCGAGCTGCCAATCGCTCGCCGCCCACAAGCTCGCGCCTACGGTGTACGGGAGTCCGATGCTGTCTCCCGACCAAGGCGCTTCCTGCGGCGGTTTGAGGCATGAGGGCACTGGGATTTCCGCTCCCTCATGCGCTCCGCCGCCTCCTTTGCCAGCATCACTGCTTCGCAGAAGGAGGCGAAAGCCTGCCATGCACTCTCGCTCTGGATCATGGCCTGGACCAGGGTCGGACGTGAGAAATCGCCGCCGATCGCCGCCACGAGGACATGGAGGTGCTCTACCCAAGCCAGACAGACCTCCACAGTATGCTCCACCGTGTCCTAAGGGCGATGCACACAGTGGTCACCCTGGGGTTTCCTCCCGCCTTATACAGAACAGGAACCTCCCGAAACAGCCGCGTTCGGTGAGGACCCACGTCAGGCGGAAGGCGCTGTGGCGCCTCTCTAGCCACTCCTCAAAGAGGGTACCGCCGCTATTGTGGCGTATCCAGCAATGAGTATAGACATACAAATCGGTTAAGCCGTTCTTGAGTTACCTATAAATAGTGTTACACGAATTTCTTTTATATAGGTACATAATTATATAGATGTATGAAGACGTATAATGATCTGAACTGGTTTGGAAGGCATTTCAAAATATAAATATTGTCAAATTTAAAAGTCACACAAACTAGTAAACTGATGTTTAAACCATAGATGTAGGATTTCATTGCTACGCAATTAAACTAAGTACATACGTACAAAGATAAAGAAGAAAAAAAATATTTTGACGTCGTATTATTACAGGAACACATATTTTGCCATAAAAAGGCACATTGTATGGTGAATTATAAAACTTTATGTTCCAAGTGCAGTACTGTTGAGTTCGTCACCTCTCCAGCACCCTGTCCGCGGGCACGTCCCGTGTGGGTGCGTCTGCCCAGTCCCCCGTGTCGGGGCGGCGCGCGTCCCCTACAACGCGGTACTGCAGGCGGTACAGCTGCACCTGCGCGTTCCCGTCGTACCCGCGTCGCCACGAGATACTGGCGCCGCGTCCAGAGCGACGCCACACCTGGAGCCCCAGCGGCGCCTCCGGGAACTCTGGGGGTACGGGTTGTATATGTGTTCATTATTGTGGTGCGAAACTACACGCTAAGTATAAAGGTAAGGTAAGATCGAATTGTATTCAGACCAGTAAGTAGGTTAGTTACCCTGGACAGCCAGGTAAATGAGTAGCTCGTCTCTGCCGTACGCGTTTTCAGCACGACAGCGATAAACTCCTGAATCGTGGCGCTCCGCATGCGCAATACTCAGTTGAGAACTCACACCGCTTTCTGATCGTTTCTCTGATACTGATATTCTGGAAAAACAACAGTGTTAATGGATAAAAAAACTAATATTCTAGCTAAATCCAAAAAAAAATAAAACCGGCCCTAATATAGTAGAAAAATACTAGACAGATGGTAATGATGGATCTTTATATATCTTAGTACATAATTGTTGATTGTTTTTTATATAATGGTTTTCCGCCCAATCTCGAAAGTACCATGTTGGATCATCATCATCATTAACCTTTTTATCGTCCCACTGCTGGGCACAGGTCTCTTCCCATACAGAGACATTCATATTTACCTGTAAGTAGTAAGGTCTACTCTCTTCATGTTATGCGTCCACTGCAGCTGTATGGGCGGATCTCCTCGTGCGTCACACTGGAGTGTCGCCTGCGCAGTTCTTTTGACAGTCATGTTTCGCGATGAGAACTCAAAATGTGCGGGCTCTGAAAAGTAAGTCTAGATAATAATAGTAAATCGTGTAGGTATTTCGACCATTCAAGAACATAGTAAATACAAAAGAGACAAATTCACAAAAACTAAAATAAAGAGTGAATAAAAATGTTACCGACCAACGATACTGGCAAACGTATTTATCTTAAAATCGTAAAATGTTTTGCCAACCTGGATCTTGGAGTTAGTTTCTGACGTAATTAAATTAACAAATAATATCATCGTCATCGACTTCTGCAAAGTACCTTATTAGAGATAAACTTGATAGATACATAGGTATTCGAAATTTAAGTAACAAAGTTCAGTAATCCTATTACAAACCATTGACAGACACAGCAATAATCTTCGACAGTCCCCTTCCGATCCCGTTCTCTGATCTACACATGTACTGTCCTTCATGATGATGGGCTGCTGGGGCTATGCTTAGAGACCCATTGGGAAGAATGGAAAACTGAAGGTCCAGATGTGATACTGGTCGAAAATCACTTACACCAGACCCTGGAAAAAGTAGAAACAAATTAGGGACCTTGCAGAATAAAAAAATAGCTATATATGTATGTAAAAGAATACTTCAGCAATAGTGAGTTCAGTATTTGTTTTGTTAGTAATATTGTTTTGTTCATAAACTCACCATGACCTTTGAGCCAAGTGACCCTTGGTTCAGGATACCCTTTGGTGGAACAGTGAATCAAGATTTGAGTCCCTAAGAGAGCTGAAATGTCTTGAGGCTCGTACACCCATGATGGTGCAACTAAAAAAAATAAAATAAGTAAAATCATTAAGGATTATTTGTTCGCAACAGACCAACAACATCTCCATGCATATAAAATAAGACTTTTGTCCAACCTTTTACAGCTAATCTAGCAGTATGGTTTACTTCTGCCGCAGAGTTGCTTGCAACGCACGTGTAGTCCCCGCTATGTTTAGATGTCACGTGAGAGAATATTAGAAAACTGAATTCGTCTAGAGATTTCTCTTGAACCTAAAAATGAAACACAAAACAAGTATTAAAATTATCCGTTGCGTCGTGACCAATGGCAATATTACCGCATTCGTGAAACAAGCTTATCTGTACAGGGGACAGTAACAGACAGTTAACACTTTGTGGACACTAAAAGCCGCAGTGTTTATTAACAAGAACTTGTTTAGTGTTCTTCGTTTCTATATTAATGACTTTGGTACTTATTATCTGGTAAACCCTGTTGTATACCTGTAAGCCAGTTGGTATGTGCTGACCATCTTTGAGCCAAGAAAAGTAAACTGGTTTATCGCCAGAGGTGATCCCACATAACACTTGTATCGAGCTGCCCTCTACTAAGTCAAGTGGAAACATAAAACCCGCTATTTTTGGAGGATCTGAAATCAAATATTGTGTTTAATTTTTAGGCTAATAACTGGAGGTCGGTCTGGTGCTTAAATAACTAATCTTGATTTGACGATAGTAATACATAGATAAGCCTTTCGGCCAACACAAGCTATTGTTTTCAGCGGAAATTGAGTGCATGGCTAAACCAACATAACTTCTATAGTCTGAAACAGTTTTTTGACACGAAATGATGAGTACTTTTTGTTGTTATTTTGTATTCTAATTTGCATGCTGAGTCTAAGCTTGGCAAAACATATTTGTACTATTGTAATCTGTAATACCTGTTATATCATGTTTTGAGCAAATAAATATTATTATTATTTCGTTTATTTATTTTACTTACATATAATTTACATTTTTATATATTAATATAAAAAAACAAAAACATTTAAAAATATAAAAAATAGTAGCCCACCGGTATTGGGAACAGGATCCAAGATACCGGCGGTCAGGGCTCCAGAGAGAGGAACTTCCTGACGATGCGAGCCGTGTCCAGCAGTACCGCTTTCTGCATCAAGCCCTTGATCCAGCCGCCTAACGAGAGCCTCCTGAGGTGTTGGTCGAGGTTCTTGGCTATTAAGCCATTGGCTGTCACGACTATCGGTACAATGACTGCTGAATCCACTTCCCACATGTCGACAACCTCGTGAGCCAAGTCAAGATACTTGATTTGTTTATCTTTCTCGGCTTTTACGAGGTTCTCGTCATGCGGGATGGTTATGCCAACAATCATTCATTCATCAGGCTTATTGGCAACAATAGTCCAGTCAGTGATGATGGATCGATCCCAGTACAATGTGATATGGCCATTTTCGAGAACTGGGTCGGGCATATACCTGTAGTACAGCACCTCCGATTCCACAAGGTTGTATTTCAGAGCAAGTTGTTGATGAATTATGCTGGCTACAAGGTTGTGTCTATGCAAGTACTCTCCGTTAGCTAGACGAGAACACCCGGAAATAATATGTCTGATTGATTATCCCGGCCGGTGAAATGCCCGATAGATGTCAACTGTGTCGTCTTTCACAATGAATCTCCGGTAATTATTGTTCGTCAACAAGTTTTCAACAGTTCTCTCAACTGCGGACTTGACGGTCCGCACTCTTTTTTACATGGTTATTTATTTGTAGGTTTTTTAATAATGACTCAGAACGGAATCTCCCCATCGGAGGAACTACGATTACATACTACAATGACTACACTACCTTAAAACTATGAGTCCACCTCAGACTCGATATGAGACATGCCTATTTTTTTATTTTTTACCTTACAGTTGTTGAGTATGAATATGAATACGCCCGCTGGCGGTTGAGAGATGACCAGTCTCCATCGACGGCGCCCGCTTACGAGCTGGACGCGCGTATCGGCCCTACTCGGCTCAACTATTTTGGAGGGAACCAAATGACCCGACACGCGCGCCGCCATCAGGACCTTTGGGTGAGTATGACAACTCTCAACCGCCACGGTCACACTCGTTACAATGCTTACAATTGTATTATTCCTTAGGTTAGTTATATAAGATGGTTACAAGGTTTCTTATAATTTGTATTGTCTATGGTTTACAATTATATTATTTCTACGGTTAGATTATATAACTTAGTTACATGGTTTCTTATTATTGTTATTACTAGTATTATTGTCTATTTTTTCTTTTTTTCGCGATCGTTAGTTACAAGCACTACTGGTTTGCGCCAGTTCTCTTTAGCCAAGGAGAGCGGAATGAAGCCCTTGTCAACCGCGACCACATCTCGATGCATTATTATTATTATTAATAGAAGCTTTGGGTTTACTCAATTACAAAAACATTAGGTATCAAGTCCGTTTTTCTCATCAATATCATATTATAGTAGAATAACTTACTTCTGACAAAAATTTGAACATCCTTCTGGGCGTACTGCCCCGATGGGGATGTCACCCTACAGGAGTACACTCCTGCATCATTAGGTTCCGCTGGCCACAGCAGCAGTTCTCCCCCCACTCCTGACAAGGCACGACCTCCGGTAGAACTGACGTCTAACCCTCCACGTTGCCAGCGGATCTCACTGAAAGGTAAGAAAGTTTGTTTGTGAATTCAGTATTTATAAATATTTCCTGTGTAATGTCACCATGTTAACTACAACTAGTCTAGTTCGGGCTACCAGTACTACTTTGTTTTTGGAAAAGTAAGGAAAGAAAAATAAACAGTATTTTATTGTATGAAAAGAGTAGGTACAAGTATAAAGGTATCGATACCATTGTGTGCGAACAGTAGGTACAAGTATAAAGGTATCGATGCCATTGTGTGCGAACTGTAGGTACAAGTATAAAGGTATCGATACCATTGTGTGCGAACAGTAGGTACAAGTATAAAGGTATCGATACCATTGTGTGCGAACAGTAGGTACAAGTATAAAGGTATCGATACCATTGTGTGTGAACAGTAGGTACAAGTATAAAGGTATCGATACCATTGTGGGTGAACAGTAGGTATGTACAAGTATAAAGGTATCGATACCATTGTGGGTGAACAGTAGGTACAAGTATAACGGTATCGATACCATTGTGGGTGAACAGTAGGTACAAGTATAAAGGTATCGATACCATTGTGTGCGAACAGTAGGTACAAGTATAAAGGTATCGATACCATTGTGTGTGAACAGTAGGTACAAGTATAAAGGTATCGATACCATTGTGGGTGAACAGTAGGTATAAGTATAAAGGTATCGATACCATTGTGGGTGAACAGTAGGTACAAGTATAACGGTATCGATACCATTGTGGGTGAACAGTAGGTACAAGTATAAAGGTATCGATACCATTGTTCACAAACTAAACTAAATTCAAGTTCAGTGCATTTTTTATATACGTATGTCGAAAGGACAATAAATACATATTAGTGAAGTGCTGTTAAATTAACATTAAGATTATATTGGAAATTTAGACATGATTAAAACATGGCTACTAAAAACACGTCAATTTATGTTAGCGCTGTTGACTTAGAGAGGTAAACTAATATTTATCTCACTGAGCAAAAATTTAGTTTAATATTTAAACACAGGAATCGACGCTATTATCATTCCTTTCGTTCATATATAAGTCATGATCAGAAAATATTTACAAGGAAGAAACATTAACACGGCTACTTTCAGGGCTAATGTCAAGTTCATCTAACATCGAACTACAAAAACAAAACAAAAATGAAACTTATAATTTTACTAAGCAAATGCACCTCCATCAACCTGATTGGAAATCCGGAGAATGGACAGTAGATGGTGGTGTTGACACCGGCTACTACCCGGATGGGGCCGATATTCCTTATCGATGGCGGTCCTGGAAAGGTTGATGAATGGTAGATGGTCTTGTGTAGTTAATAATATGAAGACAGTATACATCTCAGATTTCGGAAGGCCGAATTCAAGGACTAAGCCGTAAGCAAACTTACCATAAACATTGAGCCTGGTGGAATGTTCAACAGCTCCCCTAGAGTTGTGCGCCCTGCAGGTGTAGCGACCACCATCCTCAGGCCGGACTGAAGTCAGGTTCATGTAACTCACCACGTCACCGTTTGAGTTCATAAACTGAGTTATACTTCTGTAACAAGGAAAACAAAATAATAATTTTGACGATATAATAATTTCCTGTAAAAAATATCACTAGTACTACAACTGAGTTGATAGTATGATAGGTCCGTCATTATATGCATGAGAATATACATGGAACGTTATAACAGCTCGGAGGATTTTATGAGCAAAATAGGTAAAGTTAAAAACCCTTGGGAATCTAACTCCGAAAATTGGAACGACGCAATATACGACCCGCTGCTTAAATTGATTCTTTAATCTTTATGTGAGCGTCCTGTGTCGCATACAAATTTAAGATTCTTATTCGATCTTGCTTTCGAAATAAGATACCTATTTGGATGGTAGTCATGTTAAAAATTAGTAAAAAATAGGTCATGTCTTAGCATAGACCAACCGTATCTAACAACAAGTATAACAAGGGATCACGTTATAAATTTTAAAATAACTTAAATTCCTTTAAGTGATCGAATGCAACCTTTTGAAAATTACTTTACAACCAGCCTCAATGATAAGGTTTTGCAGATACCTTTCAATTTTTATAGTACCTTTGTGGTGTATTATGTTCTTCAACAGCCTGTGCATCTAGTAACCAAGTAAATCTTGGTGGAGGACTGCCGGATGCAGCACAGTGCAGCGCAAGGGATGGTCCAGGGTGTAACGCCTGTTCTATGAACGTGTAGTGCAGTTCGGGGGCTGTGTCTGTAAAGAAAAATTGTGATGATTTTAATGATAAGGCGATTCTTTCACTGCTGCTGGTATCACCACGAACCACCATGTTACTATATTCAATATGACGTGTAACGGAATCGTTCATTTGATCATTCAGTACGCGCTGCGTGCCGCTGGACAGAGTCTCGCGGTCTCGCCTGAGTTCATGGGAGTCCACAGGAACTACATCTATAAGAGCGGTGTGAGCGTGAGAGTTCTCTAGATTTTTGAACATTAGACATCGAACTCACAACATTTGCTTAGAAACTGTCTAGCTTTCTGTATTGCTGGATTGTGTTCTTATCTATAGCGCACACGCGATTCGCTATTGTGTTTGTTTATAAATTATAATCAGATTTAAACTCCAAACCATGTTTATATTGCGTTATAACAAACTACCCATAGCACGTCCACAATAATAAAAATATGCCTGATGATGAACCTAACGAGAGTCAGACCCCTTCGCCGACAGATATTAATCGAGCCCTTATCCTCGTAACCAACCACTGATGACAAATAGCCACACGCTTCGTAATAAGTAACCTCCAAATATTGTACCAAACAACAGTCTTATATCACAACAGAATCTAATCAGTGTACAGCCCAATGTATGGCCGCCGTTTATCACAGATCATAACGGGGTATCTGCCATTAGCAGCGGATTTATCGCACTCGTGACGCCGACACATCATTGTTTATGCTATATGTTAGATACTGAGTGATGTGGGATAGATTTCGAGCTAATCCTTTGTTTACATAAAAAGGTTTGGCAATTAAATATATATCTAAATGGGCGGACTGGCAACTGAGACTTGTTTAACCTATACATTTCGTAACTCGTAACATTAGGTCACAGGGGTAAGCTTCAGTACAATATTTTCTGCAAGCAGTACTTAGTACACTCAGCACATTTTATAGTGTCTCTTGCTTATTATTTCATACTAGCTGTTGCCCGCGACTTCCTCCGCGTAGACTTCAGTTTATAGCGCGCGGTGGTTCCCGTTTCCGGGGGAATGCTAAGATAAATGCCTACATTACTGCAAGGTTTCAAACATTCTCACACATTTTCGCGTTTATATGTATTATTAGTAGGATTATAAAGATACGTAAGGTCTATAGCAACGTTAGTTTTACCAGGTTTAAAGGTTTAGCCTTTGCTAAACCTTTAAACCCGGTAAAGTTAACATAAACTTTGAAAGAAACATCAAATATCATACTTCTAATTATTTTGCCTTAGTTGGTGCTCTGGATATGCTTAGGATGTTATGAAATAAGGATTAAAAATTATAACGCTTGATAAAATATGAGCACATTTAAGTAAGTTCGGTTTTATAAGCAATTTTTTTTTGTTTTGCTGTCTTTTGCCAAAACATAAAGGTTTTTTGGATTTGATTCACGTGAGCATGCCACATAGAGTCGCCCATGAGAAAAACATGTTGTTTCTAAATGAACTCCGGCAGCTTTAAGCGTCTGTCGGTTTTGTTATTGTTATAGCAAATGCTGCTTTCAGAAGGAACTGTACTCTTTTAAATTGAAATGCCAAATCAGTCTATGGAACACGGGGAATCAAGACATTTTGTCCTTTTGCCATTCAAGCCATGATTGTAGCCTTTACAATGTTGTGACCCAAATATGTTATTTGTAATCGAGTACCATTAGAGAGAGAGAGAGAGGGAGAGAGAGGTTGGCCATATTTGTTTGAAGATCCGGATAGAATTATTTAATATGTCATCTGAGCTATCCACAATTTGACAGAACTCACGACTCACTCTAATCATGCCGTTACTGTCAGTTGGCATGCGATTTACTCCGATTTTTAAAAGAGTAGCTGCATATTGCATATACCCGGCTTAAGAATCGTGATGAAGTTACCCTCGCATATTCGTGGTGAGACAATACTTTATCACGCGAACCCATAATTCAGATGAGATTTATTTCTTATTTATTTTTATTCGGAAGGGTCTATCTAAAGTCACCAGCTAAAAGAACCACCATCCCCCCATGATATCTTGGTTGCCATTGATGTCCCCCATTGTGCGATCTAGTGCTTCAATTGCCCCTTTGTGGAATATCATCACATTCATTCCAAACTAAAAACTTACACTGCTGTAACATTGTTCCGCGCACACTGCTTTTACTAATATTGCATTTCCTCCTGAGCTAAGTTCAATGGTAACTGAGTGCGCTGTTCGTCCGTCCCGAAAAAAATGAAAAAGAGCTCAGTTTTCGCGTTTTCGCAACATTTTTTGTTACTGCTCTGCTCCTATTGGTCATAGCGGCGGTCATAGATGTTATATAGCCTAAAGCCTTGGATTAATAAGCTATCCAACGCAAAAAGAATTTTTCAAATCGGACCAGTAGTTCCTGAGATTAGCGCGTTCAAACAAACAAACAAACAAACTCATCAGCTTTATATATTAAAAATAAAATATATGTAGATAGTATACTGAAATCGTTGCACGAGGGGTATTAGCATTAAGCATGTAGTTAATGCAGAGCTCCGAATGTGCATTATTGATACAGTTGTTAGCTACGAGTAGAATATAATGTTTGTTAAATGGTTCATAAACTACGGAGTTGTATTGGGTTTCTACAAAAGCCCCGTATACATGAGATGTAAGAATGTGAAGCTAGCAATCGCTATAATGTCGAACAAAGTACCCATGTGAACAAAACCACCAAATTTACCTATGAATGACAAAAGTTTACGCTGATTTCAACAACAAGGGTTATCTTTGAGTGCAAAAGATCGTCAGTTATGGCAGATTTGTATTAAAATCCTGAACTTTTATTTACATACCACAGAACAACAACTTAACTTGCTCGTTACAACCTAAAATTTGTATTTGTATCCAAAATATTCAACTACATAAGCTCAGTCGGCATCCATTCATAAATCTTGGCAAATAAATTCAATTAGCCGCTACACTAACATAATAACGAATGAATACAATGGCCACCGGAATTATGAGGGTCTAAATTGTGAGCGGCTAGCGTTTCTGAGAGCTTTATTACAGGCCGTACCGGACCACGTGACAGACAATATGTCAGCGTGTGGTGCAAGCTGAGGAGGTGGCGATGCGACCAGAATAATATGAATCGATTGAAGGTAAGAAATTGTAGCTATTGTTAATACATCAACAAACCTCTTATCCCGGAGTATCTTAGAAAAAAAATTTTTTCAAATGATTATTAAATACAGGTTAAAAGAATGTTTATTTCTCAAAAAAGAACATAATACAGTTCATTTAGATTTGATTTCAAACGTAAAAATTAACGGCGTCCAATGACGAAGCAGACAGATATAACAATAACACATAATGTAAGAGATCAGTAGCAAATAAATTGAAAGTGTAGGGAGTTACTTAATACATTTAAAAACCAGTTGATATAGCTGACCAATTTGACACCAAAGTCTCAAGTGTCATTTATTTACTTTGTGAGCAAATTACTGTAATTGTTTCAGAGATCGCTGATCATTTATAATATTCATTATATGTATTTATAATGTTGAATATTACTTCGTCGTAATGTGTGTTCTGGCATTGTGTGTTGTTAATGTTATTAAAATATTGTCATTAATCAATAATATTAAATATAATATGTCGTATATATATAAATAATGTTTATATATATATGAAGTTTAGCCATACCAGCAGTTGGACTGGTAAAGCGGACCCCAGACTCCAAAGCTGAAAACGCTTCGGATGCGACTGGGATTAACGCTGGGAAATGAAATGAAATGAAATCGTTTATTAAGCAAGTAGGATCACTGATCACTTTTACACGTCATGTTTATTTTTTTAACTAGATGAAGCCGGCATTTCCTAACTGACTACCTCTGAGAAGAAATAGCCGAAACAAACTCAGGGATCATCGTCTTTTTTCAAGTCCAGACATTAAAAATGAAAATGTTTACAATAATTTACCTTATAATTACGCATATTGCTTAATAACAATGCTTAACAGAGCGAGCAGCTCAGTCCCAAGCTTTTTTGTCTTCTAAATAATCTGTGATTTTATAATACCCCTTTTTGCAAAGTTTGGCCTTTATATGGTTCTTAAATCGTTAATGGGTAAGTTTCGAATGTCCATGGGAAGCTTGTTGTAAAAGTGTATACATTGACCCATGAACGAGTTGCCTACTCTGTGGAGACGAGTGTGATGTACAGCAAGATTGTGTTTGTTCCTGGTATTTATATTATGAATATCGCTTATTTTCTTAAAATTCGAGATATCTTTATGAACATACATAAGATTTTCAAATATATATTGTGAAGCTACAGTCAGAATGTTCACCTCTTTGAACTTTTCTCTAAGAGATTCTCTAGGACCAAGGTTGTAAATGGCTCGAACAGCCCTCTTCTGTAAAACAAATATGGTATTGATGTCCGCACAAGTTCCCCAGAGAAGAATCCCATAAGTCATAAGACTATGAAAATAACTAAAATAAACAATTCTGGCTGTATCCACATCAGTTATCTGCCTAATTTTCTTAACAGCAAAGGCGGCAGAACTGAGTCTACCCGACAGCTTCTCAATGTGAGGACCCCATTGTAACTTGGCGTCAATGTTAATCCAAGAAAAACTGTCGACTCGACAGGGATCAACTCTACTCCATTCAGTTGAACATTGTACTTAGCTGCCTGACATTTGGCGTAGAAAATTTAATGACTTTAGTTTTTTTTTCATTTAAAAGGAGGTTATTTACATTAAACCAATGGACAACTTTAGAGAGTGCATTGTTAACTTCGTCAAAATTTGTTAGCTGACGCTTGACTCTAAAAATAAGAGAAGTGTCATCCGCGAACAATACTATGTTGTGATTATCCCTCACGTGATGAGGTAAGTCATTAATATAAATTAAAAACAAGAATGGACCTAGAATTGAGCCCTGCGGAACGCCCATGGCGACCACAGATCCTGCAGATCTCTTACCATTAACATCAACCCTCTGAATACGATTATTCAGATAAGAAGTCAGAAGGTCGAGAGCTCTGTCCCTCAAATCATAATGGTACAATTTCCTGATAAGAGTATCATAATGTACGCAATCAAAGGCCTTGGTCAAATCACAAAAAATATCAAGAGCATCTTGCGATTCCTCCCAGGCCCCAAATATGTTCTTTAGCAACGCCACGCCCGCATCTGTAGTTGAACGACCCTTTGTAAAACCAAATTGTTTCACGTGCAATAAATTGTGTAAGTTAAAGTGCCTAAACAACTGTTTCAAAATTAATTTTTCAAAAATTTTGCTCAAAGTTGGTAATATCGATATTGGCCGAAAATTCATGGGATCAGTTGTACTACCAGATTTGAACAGTGGAATTACTTTGCTTAGTTTCATCAAATCAGGAAATACACCAGATGTGACACAAGAATTAAAAACAATTGCTAAGAAAGGTGCGATAACATCTATTATTGAAGCTACAGTGTATACTGACAAACCCCAATGATCGGCAGTTTTTTTTAAGTACATCAAGATCCTTAAAAGATTCTATAATGTCTTTAGCAGTCACAAATGGAAATTTAAAGTGATTGTCACATTCTGGAACACATTTTTTTAGTATGGCATAAGCAGAAGTGGAGGAAGAAGACAAAGTTTTTGTTGTCATTATTGGTATATTAGTAAAAAAATTCTCAAATGATGATGATGATGATTAAATATAATATGTATGTGAGTATTATTATGTTTTGCTTTTATGTACGTGCATATGTGTATTTTTCTTTTCATGTTTTATACCTACCTATCAGTGATCTTTGTTATTACATCTTTTTTTTTACAAAAAGAAAGTCAACTGACTTACAAAGAACACTACAAAGTGAAAAATAACTAATTTCTTAAGTCGGTGTCTTTGGTTTTTGTATATTAGTTTGTGACACCGACTTCCGAAATTAGTTATTTTTCACTTTGTACTTTTTTTTAGAAGTCGGTTGTTTTTTTCTAAAAAAATATATTATTTTCAGCTGCATCCGGTTAGACTGGATGCTGACTCTAAAATAGTTGGGAAAAGGCATGTAAGCAAACGACGTAATTTTGTTTACTTTAATTGTTACCCCTAATTTTAGTTTAAAAAAGGAGCAACTGAATCAATTTCTATAAAATTCCTATGAAACGAAAATGAAAGTATGAACAATGCTAGACATGACACGATTACGGAACTTAAATTCAGTCTCTTGATTATAATTGACTGTTGCATAAGCGTGACGGGTAGGTAGTGGTTGTCTTATGTTGAACTTCAATCCTGTTAAATTTTGAGGAATTCCCTCAACTGCCCATGGTCTTCATCATCAGATATATTACAAACTATCATTTTAACCCATATAGGTGAAAAGTTCTCATCAATATAAATGAATTAATTCCAAGGTAAACAAGTCCTCGAGTGGAGAACGCGTCTCGGCAAACGTAGTTTAGGACGCCCTTGGGCAAGATGGAGCGACGACATCAAAAAGGTGGCTGGTAGTGGCTGGCGGAGAACTGCTCAGAATTGATCTTGTTGGCGTGCCGTGGATGAGGCCTATGTCCAACAGTACACGAGTAGAGGCTGATGATGATAATGAATTACAAGCACAATGTTGCTACTGTAAACCGTTGAGGAGTTCCCTTAACTGTGCTTAGTCTTCATCATAAGACCCCTAATGACAATCACAATACGTGGTGTAAAGCTCTTATCAATACAAATTAATCAAGCACAAATACAAGGTAGCTTTTATGAATCGTTGAGGAGTTCCTTAGACTGTCTCTCAGCTTCATCATCAAATCTACTGCAGATCTTCATTAATTTAATTTATTTTAATTTATTTATTTATCTCTTCACAACATTCGTTTAACAATATTTTTACTTATATTCCACCAATGGAAGAGACTGGTGCCCACCAACCGAGTCACCATTATAACCCATATGGGTGCAAAGTGCTCATGAATATAAATGAATTAACTCCAAACACAAGGTAACTACTGTAAACCGTTGAAGAGTTCCCCAAAGTGGCCTTTGTTTTCATCATCAGAGCCTTAATGACAGTTACAACCTATCTAGGTATAAAGTTAGAAGAAATGCTGTAGTCGCCCATACGATTTTTGAAGTTCCCCTTGATTTCTCTGGTTTTTCATCATCAGATCCTGACCTGGTGACTATGGGACCAACTGGAAAGTATACATTTTCAAACAAAAAAATAATTTTGGAAATCGGTCTTCGAGTAATCGGGGAATATGCATAAAAATAAATATTTCGACGAATTGAGAAACCTCCTCCTTTTTTTAAAGTCGGTTAATAAATCGTTCCACTGTCTTTCCTTTATTGTTTCACTACCGTTGAAGAAATAATAGTACACTTAAATCTTCTACCAGGCTCAACATTCTCAGTGTTGTATTTTTACAAACACACCCGCTGTCACCTATCATTCAGCCCTCGCCCCAGTTGGCACGGCGCCCGCTCACAACCTAGCTCTTGTAAACGTTGCATCGTTTTGCGCGAATTTATATCAGATGCCGCTGATAGTCGGCTAATTGTATAATTGTGTGCGATGTGCTTGTCTGCCGTCTGCCGGACATCGAATGCCATCATTAAGTGTTATTCAAAACCGAGAATAAGCGAAAATTTATTTATTGCTGTTATAATGTTTCTGGATAAGATTTTTTAATATTAGGATCTTAAATTCAATAACAAAAATCAAGTGTTCTTTGTAAAACATGTTCAGAGAATTATTGTTGGATTACTTGATCGCAATCACTTTTCCCTTAATTATAATGAATTAATTTTAGAGTAAACAAAATAGTAGTTGTTATTGTTATCTACGAGAAAAATAGTGCAATCTATAGTGAGAAAGATACAACTCATTTGAACAAGAATCGAATTAACTTCCACTATGTTCACCACAGCTACCTATAGATATAATTAATTACTGTGCGGCAACGGCAATAGCTATCTTCAAGAAATCCTTTAAGATTCTTAACCAGAAGCCTTAGAAATGTGAAGACTCTACCGCTCTCTCTTCCCAGATGAAAATGATATAAGATGCTTATGCTATGTAAAATGGTGAGAGTAAACATATCTATGAATTCCTTTTTGCTTGAGAGCCAGTTTATTATCCGAGAAAAATATTGATAGCTTTTGTTCCAACAAAACACACTAGGTAGCGCTACTTGTGAACATTTTAGGAAGTTCCCATGTCTTGCATTTTATAATTTTCAGAAGTAAATTGTATTTCTTTTATATCTCAAACATGAGCGATCATATTTTTTAAACTATTTTACTTTAAAGTAGTTTTAATAAGTATTAAACTGTTGCCAAACTGCGTCCGCGGATAAAATATTTGAAACAGAACCTCGAAGTTTGCAGGCGATGGAAACTGCTCGCGAGGAACGTAGCTCTTAGTCTGAGGAATTAATGAAAGATTAGCTACTTGCGAGTTTAATTATTTCAAAAATATTCTAGTAGTGCAATATTTTCTTGGATCATTGCCAGGCTGCTCGGTTAAAAGGAGATAGTTATCTTAATCATTTATTTAAGAAATGCTTGCAAAATGAAATTGGAATTAACCACGATTCATACCGTTTGAACTAAAACACTGATTAGCTTTACTAAGAAAACTTTTACTTTTCTCTCTGATCTGGGCAAAGACCTCATCTCATTCATAAGGAACGAGCACTGGGCTTAGTCTATGTATTTATTATTTAAACCAGAGACAAAACTAATTATTTGGGCTTTGGACTTTGCTTTAGGTAGAGTTGTTACATTGGCATTTATGAATCCATGACATGCTATTGTACGGCAATCTACACAAACCTCATCACATTTGGCTTCCCTAAAACGCAGTGCTGAGCCGATTTATAGCGTTATGCAAATGGCCGTCAAATATCATTATACATTTCAGTTAGCATCAGAATCGGCTTACAATGGAATTGTTGCATTATAAAGGCCTAATTCAATGTTCAATACTCTGGATCAGATATGATTTGTTAGATACAATACAATAGTAGATATACAATACAATGTTAGTGTTTGTATTTTGTTTTGCAGAAGCAAGTTGTTCGATCAATTTATAAATAAAATTCGAGACATTCTCAGAGAAGCCCTTTGAGTGTCTTAAGTTACGCAGTTCGACATAATAAATAATACTCCAAATGTCTTAAGTTGATAGAGAGGGAGGGGACCAATCCTAACCAAGCCCTTAAGTGTAACTGTCCGACTTAAGACACTTGGAGCATTTTTTTTTTATTTTTTTTTTATTATTTATAAACTAGTGCTTGACTGTAATCCCGCCTGATGGTAAGCAGTGATGCAATCATTGATGGTAAAGCGCACTAGCTTATTAAGCCTATTCACTCAAAAAAACTGAGTGAATAGGAAGGAAGACGGCAGTTGAGCGAGGTGATGCAATGTTTAACCCAACAACTGACTGTTTAAACAAAAATGATCTGGAGACCCTCCACGACCAAACTCCCGACACAACAACATTAGGCACATCGTACCCGTGCCCGTCCTCCGTACGGCTTCGCCAGACATCATTCCGGAACACAACGAATCGCTTGGCGGCAAGACTTTGTCTGGTGGGTGGTAACTTATGCCGGCGGCTGATGTTGTTGCCTACCACCGGTTCCGCAGTGGTGTTTGTGTTTATCTGTTATTTGTTGTTGTTTATCTAATATGATGGTTTACAAGTGGTGTGCTGTACTGGGTTGTAAAAATACATCGATAAAACACCTGAGAACGCATATAACAACAACAAGTGCTGATGCGCGTATGACGTCATCGTGACATTAGCGAATCCGGATCGTTTCACAATATGTGGCGCGAGATACAAAAAGTCAAATATATTTTTGTGTTTTTTGATATATTAATTGTTATTATTTTTATTTGTAAACAATATACAGGTTCTGAATATCACATACCCTTCGGACCACAGACCCGTGAGGGCAGCTTTCAACATACTTCCAAAATCAAAAAATCGCAGTAAGTTCGGTCGATGCCCCAAGCCTCAGTTAAAGAACGAAAAAGAAGTTCAAACCTATATAGAATCGCTGAACAAGTTGTCAACAGACATGCTAGACTACAGGAATGATAGAGACACCGTTCAGGCTTGCTACGATAAAATAACTAATGCAATTGATATCGGCCTAAAAAGTACACAAGGGCTAACAAGTAACACAAACACAGAGTCAAAGCAAATTATATCAGCACGCACTAAGGCACTAATCAGCAGAAGACAAGAAATACATAAGACTAAACCGAAAACAAGGGCTATGAAAAATGAGCTAAAAGCTCTCTACAAACTCATAAGTAAACGAATCAACCACGACTATAAGGTACATCGCTCACAAACGATCAAAAAACATCTTCAAGCCACAGGTAGTGCTAAGAAAGCATACAAAGAATTAAAAACACATAAATCATGGATTGAAGAGTTAAAAAACAGAACCAAAATTACACAAAATAGATCGGAAATACTCAAAATAGCAACAGATTTTTACAAAGACCTATACAGCCCACCAAATCAGTCAACATACGAGCTACCGAGTCGTAACACAGAAAGAGCGATGGTTACCTTTACCGAAGAGGAAGTAACCAATGGAATTAAAACTCTGAAATCAGATAAAAGCCCAGGGCCTGACAGGATCACAAACGAAGTCATAAAAGCAGGATCGACGTGCCTTTTTACACCTATCACACGACTGTTCAACATGGTACTGACCACTACAAACTCTCCACGCCAATGGTCTGAATCGGAAATCATTCTGCTCTACAAAAAAGGGGATCCAAGTAACATAAGTAATTACAGACCGATAAGCCTACTACCATCATTATATAAACTTTTCTCGTCACTATTAGAAAAAAGGTTAAAAATAACAACAGAAAAATTTCAACCTATCGAACAGGCGGGCTTTCGTCGAGGCTTCTCTACAGTCGATCATATACACTCGCTAGAGATGCTTATAGAAAAATTCCTAGAGTTCAACAAACCACTCTATATAGTTTTTATTGACTACCAAAAAGCCTTCGATACTTTACTCCACTCATCGATCTGGAAAGCTCTATTAGCACAAGAAGTACCTTTGGAATACATACAAGTCCTAAAAAACATCTACGACAATAATACCAGCAGAGTGAAGTTGGAAACCACTGGACCACTCATACAGATAAAAAGAGGTGTCAGGCAAGGAGACCCAATCTCTCCAACAATCTTCATAGCGGTGCTAGAGTCTATCATCGGCAAACTAAACTGGGAAAAAGTGGGCATAAACATAAACGGACGCTACCTAAGCCATCTCAGATTTGCAGATGATATAGTTCTACTATCAGGAAGCACAACCCAACTACAACTGATGATAAACTCTTTACATGAAGAAAGTCGTAAAGTAGGCTTGGAAATCAATTTAGATAAGACAAACGTCATGACGAATCATACTAAAATACCTATTTACCTCAATAATCAGGCACTATCATATGCTGATACATACATTTACCTGGGAAAACAAATCTCATTTAACCCACGCAACAACGAACTAGAAGTAGAGAGAAGGGCCAACATCACCTGGAAAAAATTTTGGAGCCTCAAAGAAATCCTCAAAAGCGACATGTCCCTAGACCTGAAAAGTAGAGTCATGAACACCTGCCTACTCCCATCACTAACGTACGCTTGTCAAACGTGGAAATTCACAAGCAAACTAAAAAATAAGATCATAACCAGCCAAAGAAGTATGGAGAGAAGCATCCTGAAAATCAAAAAGATACAAAAAATCCGCCACACCGCCATAAGACAGAAAACTAAAGTTATCGACGCAATTAGTTACTCACAGAAGCTAAAATGGCGATGGGCTGGACACATAGCCAGACTCAAGGATAATCGCTGGACCAAAGCAACAACGTCATGGCTAGGACCATCGGGCCAGAGGAAAAGAGGTAGGCCAAATACGCGATGGACAGACGATGTCATAAAAATAGCAGGCACACACTGGATGCGAGAAGCTAAAGACCGAGAAAAATGGTCATCTTTGGAGGAGGCCTTTACCCTCCGTTGAGAGGGGTTCTTGTACCTATAAAATATAAAAACACGATATGAATAAAGCACATAATTAATTAATGCAAGCAAACTGTTTCTATGTTTATTTTATTTATTTTCTTTCTTTTAAATTGTAAACCTACATTTAATCCTATATTTGTAACAAGAAATAAAAGGCTTTTTATTTTATTTATTTATTTATTTATATTATTTTTATTAAAACTCACGTAAATGCCATAAAGAACCCTCATTTTATCCATTTAAAGCAAATAATCACAAAAAAATCATACTGTCAAATAGCCTATTGTAAGTCTAAGTGCATCCTTCTCTCCACTAAGAAAAGGACAGAAGATAATATTTTTTTTATGTCGAACTGTATAACTTAAGACAATCAAAGGGTTTGAAGAGAGTAATGCAATGACAGTGCCTTCTCAGTATGTTTATGAATATATATATACAATATGTAAAGAAAACCCTGTCCGATCCGTGAAGGTATTGTTAGGTAACGATAACTGATTCTACTAATGCCCACAAAGACAGGCTAAACGTAAAAAATAAAATCCCCCTAAAAAAATAAATATTATTTCGCAAAAAGAGTTAACTTAATACATGTGCGGTAAGCAACCCCTTCCGCGGGCAGCGGGGGGCAGGGCACGCGGCACCTGTGACGTGGTCGCGTCGCTATTCGCTTATAATAACACCGGTGTTGTCACTTTTTTAAAAATTACCAAATTTCGGGGAAATTGGAATTATTTCCCGGGAAAAAAGGATTATTTCAAAATTCATTAGTTTTGTTACTATGATGATTATGTAAAATTTTATATTACATTTGGTCAAGTGTTTACCTAACCTTTATTGTCCTTATGGGTCGGACAGGGTTTTCTTTACATATTGTATATATACAACGTGTAACATAAAGGGTATATACATAACAAAGGCATGGCATCTTTACATGATATCAAACGATATTGGAAGGGTTTTTTAATCCTATCTCTTTATGTTAGGAAGTTATGAGGAAAAACATTGCCTGTGATAGGCTACTATCATACTAGTCGCACAGAGATATTGAAGACATTTATCGAATTTTGGCAAGTAACGTGACGGGTAACGAGTAGTTATTAACGTATGTAGTGTGCTGCCACGTTTGTTATGATTTGATTTTAAGAAACAACATAACAAACGTTATAATATACAACCAAAATATTAAATTGTATAAAAATTACAAGTTTTAAAATGGCTCGATCATAATTAATTCTGAGCAAATATAAATTAAATTTTAAATAAAAATCATTTAGATTTATTTATCACTAACAACAAGTTAACGCAGTTAATGAACAAAAATTTCTTGCACTTATTCTAGACCACCATTATAACAAAATTATGTATGAGTACCTACGTATAGAGCGTGATGAGATACATACTAAAAACTAAATCAATTTATTTTCGCTCTCAAACGTTTAAGATCTACCGCCAGTGAATCTATTGCATTTACTGATGACCAGAATTATGTTGCCTTTGTTCTCAGATATGGGCTGCTACTGTTGGGGAACTCGACGAATGTAAAGTTGTAACCTTAACAGGTCTTTTCATAATGCAAGCTATCACATCGAAGCAAGGTATCGCAGCATGCGTTATGGTTCCGAAATGCTGCTTTTTAGTTTTTTTTTACATTTATTTTCCTACCTTACCCGTTATAATTTATTTGCGAGTATCAAAATGCGTAATAAAAAAGAAAATGCGTTTATTGGCGGTAAATACGACGGAATAAAAAATATAAATACAAAGTAAATAAGGTGGTGGTGATTGTGGTGGAAATGTTTTTAAATAAACCACGCTTGCTCAATGCGGGTTGGCGATTTCAGACTTATAAAGTCCAGGTTTCCTCAAGATGTTTTCCTTCACCTTCAGTCATTGGTGTCCAAGATATACTTAGAAAGTACATATGACTTTAGAAAAGTTACATTGGTAGGTACTTGCCTGGCCTGGAATCGAACCCGCGCTCTCATGCTTTAGATATTTAATATTAATAGTGTTCGTTACTGTACCTATATAGTATTGTATAAATGTATGTGTTTTTTTTTAATGTACAGATATTTGTGCTGTTGGGGAGTTTGTTCCGCCACTTCTTCTTCCCAGCGAAAGCACTGGGATAGGGCGAAGGGCGACCGTTTTGGGAAACTGCCTTATGTAATGCTGACGTTCAAAAAGTGCTTATCGTCAGCCTAATTTGTATAAATGACTTTTACCTTCACGCATTCCAACGAAAAAGGTCTAGATCACAGAAGTCATTGCTATTACGATTTCTGTGGTGTGACAGACATACTAGTAGACAGACGGACGTACAACGAAGTGACCCTCCCTACGAATAATATGTTAATTTTTCCATTTCTGTATCGTATCCCAATAAAACCCATTTCCACTTTCAGTTCGACACAAACAATACAATAACATAATGCCATATCTCACTGGTACTAATCCAGCTAGTTCGTAAAATATATGACGTCATAGATCGTCTCTATTATTCCATTAGAGCTATCCGGATTATCCCACGGCCTGACTTATGCGCTGTCCGCGACATTATTGCGCGAGTTATGGCCACCATGCCGCGCAGGACGAGGCCGACTTATAGGTAAGTCATTAGTCATGGTGGATGGTGCTTCCGGGGAATGAGGGAGACCATAGTTTGGCAGAAAAAAACTTATCGATATTACAATGTATGTATGTAGGTTGGTAGGCAGGTAGTATGAACACAAATGTGTCGGCTCAATCAATAATACTTTCTTCTTCACCGGGCACCTTTGGAAGGCACCTTCATCATCATTATTTCAATCGGAAGACTCTCACAGCTGAGCACAAGCTTCCACAGTTCCTCTAGCATGTCCACTTCGACTGGTTCTAGAACCTTCATTTAATCCTATTTCAGCTCTACAGCATTTTGTTTCATCCTAAAGATAAGAGGGGGTCTCTTATCTTAAAGAACGTTTCAAATTTCTTCATGATACACAACCTGATATTAGAGATGCATTCCACTAGTTTCAATGATAAATCCCTTACTGTACTATCCGTCAGGCGTGCTCAAACACTGTCCACTTTTAAAAGTATGAAAAAAAGCATTTTTACTCTCTTTGAACATATAATTATATTGGATTTGCTCTTGTATGATATTTATTAATTGGATGTATAAATTTATTTAATCTACACTACTATGATACACTTAACGTACATATTTATTGTATAATCTATGTAAATAGTACACTGTAGACTACCTACATTATTTTTTCTCTCCTTCCCTTTATGCAAAGGTTATCTGTAAAAGATCGCTCTTAGCGATAAGACCGCCCATTGTGTCCCTCTTTGTAAAATCTTTTTATTTATGTTCTGTAATCTATATGGTGTACATAATAAAGAGTATTCTATTATATTCCTTATAAGTCATAATAATATCATTTCTCATCAAAAATTGTAGGCAACTACATATTTCATAATTTCGCCTCAATTTATCCCAATTTGCCTCATGATCGGATAACAAATTAGTCTGTTACGTTTTAAGCTATTTTTATATTATCCCATTTGGCGCCGCTGTACCTTATCAGGTACAGCACTAAAAATGAAGGTAGCTCTTAATTTTTTATAACAAACATAAATATTAGACTGTTGTTGGTAAGAAGACATACAAAGCTAACAATCAATTACTAATATTGGAGGGTAGATACATTAAAACTGTCAGATCGAGGATTGTATACTTGGAGTTTTGCAGCGATAACGAGTAAGTAGTGATCCAATTTATATTTCTATTGTTTTATATAAAATATTTGTACTTAAATGTATGTTTTTTGGAAGAATATATACCTGCCTATAAAATAAATATTGGATACGAGGTCTCAAACTTGTTTTGAAAAAAATATATGCTCTGATATACTACTGTACCTGATTGTGTACAACGGCGGAATCCATACACAGAAACTATTTTGTTTTCTAGATTTCACTACAACGAAATCTAAGAAATTCAATGTGTCTACAGATTACAATAGGTTAGAAGAAGCTGTGAATGCAATTTTGTGTGATAGTGACAGTGAGGCCGAATACGATTTTGCAGTTATACCACCGGAACCTAGCGTTTTGACGGATGAAGAAAAAGGTTCCGACGAGGATATGCTATTTGTATCCTTACCCAAAGATGTACCAGGTAACATAGAGGTATTTAGCTGTAATTCAGACGATTATGACAGCAGTGATGATGAACCTGTAGCTGAAAAAGCTAAACGAATGCCTCGTCAACAACCAAATCAGCCAATTTGGCGATAATGTGCACCTGTTTACTTTTTTACTATGCAGGAAACATCTGATATGGAAAACACAGTGCGACACGAAAGAAAATCTAGTAAATTTTACACCTGTACATATATTTGAGAAAATATTTGATGAGGAGCTTGATAATTACAAATACTGTTATACGCCACGCAAAATAACAGACACTCATTCCAACTCGACTCGAAGGACTTGAAAAACTTTATAGGCATTATGGTCTTGTCTGGATATCATAAATTACCACGAGAAGATTTACTGGTCCTTAGACGAACATGTGGGTGTAGAAATCGTATCTAGAGCTACGTTAGGACAAAGAAATCTCCATTTCGTGAGTAACGACGAAGCTACCAGTACCAGCGACACGAAATGTTCAAAGTGCGGCCATTAGCAGATATTCTCATGAAAAAGAACATGCAGTGGGGTGTGATGCATGAACACATTTCAACAGACGAATCGATGGTAAAATATCTCGGTCATCAACCTGCGAAACAATTCATCCGAGGAAAACTTGTGCGATTCGGCTACAAAAACTGGGTAGCAGCGACTTCTTCGGGATACTGCTATGTTTTTGATTTTTACTGTGGAAAATCCACCAATGCTTCTTCAAATCCCCTAGGTTCAAGAACAGTCAAGACACTACTGATGAAATTGGGGACGAATTCATCAAACTACCAAGTTTTTTTCGATAACTTTCACGCCCTTCTTCCTCGTCAGTACCAAGTTTACCTACAGATGGAGTAGGTAATTTCCCTCAAAAGTTAGAAAAGCCACTCCGATGCGTTTTATGTCATGCACGAGTTCGTTAGCAACGCAAAAAGAGCTAAAAAACATTATGTGTTGAAAGACAATGTTTCGAAAAATATCATACGTAATACGCCGCTGTACCCATTTGTGTACACCCCCCTCAAAGGAAGCCTTATCATTTTTTAATTTTTTTTTTTGTACTTTTTTGTTCTTTTGGTTTGTAAACAATATAAAAATAAACATTTCTTTAATATATTATGGCTAATTTCAATTTGGCGGTTAATGGGGTAAACCTTTTTATACGAATGACAATATTTCAGCCAAATCTTAAATAAGACTGTTTGCTCTCTGTGAACAACATTTTTCTGTACATTTCATTAGAACGCACACTGGCTGTATTGTTAGCGGAGTGCACACAGAGAGCAGGTTTCGCTTAACTAAAGGCTGACACCGTCTTACTGTTTTGCACTCTCTTACTTTATATGAGCAAAAGTCTCAAGTAAGTAGTAGTACCTAGTACCTACTAGCAACAGTTGTTAAAGATTATGTTACAAAGCTTTTGTAGTGAAGTAAAAAGGGTTTTTATTTGGAAGTTAAAACAACATAGCTATACAAGTAATGTTGCTAGTTGAATTGCTTTTTAAAGTGGCTCATACGTAGAATAGGGGAGACGTGTGCCGGAATATAAATATATACAAATATTATGGTTTTTATTATTATGAAGTTTTGGTCCATCCTGGAGCACATTTCATCACCTTTGAAGCACATGTTTCATTATTTTATATACTAGTGCTAGACTGCAATCGGCCTAATGGTGATGCAGTAGGTACTTAGTTGTAAAACACACTAGATTATTATAACCTCATTCTTTCTAGCTTTGAAGTCACCTAAATTTTAATCGGAAATTGTTCTAGTACTTCGATGTACGCGATATAAACGATGAGGCAAAAGACAATTTATGGGAGGTGACGACGCTCTTTTCCGGAAAACCTTTTTAAATTGCTGGTGTCTTTCGTCAAACCTAAGTAATTTTAATCGAATAAATACCGTTAACTATAAAGTCTGGCTGGAATTTTTCGAAAGATGTGTCCTAAATTGACGAACATTTGTAAACATTATTTATAGTAATGAACATAATAAAAATCGTGTCGGTAATATTCGTAAAGAGCGAAGTCGCCAAGTTTTTGAATCAAGGTTTGAATGGGATTACAGGCTCCGGCCACGCTTACCTACATATATCTTACTTTGTGGTATTAACGCTGTCAGACTGCGAATTTACGATATCGGCTATTTTTTCCTGCTACTGAACTTACTAACGATTAACATAGTAATACGTCCATTCATTGAACGAACAGTAGCTAAGTATACAATATTGTTATCATAACAAACAATATGCGGATATTTTGCTACAAAGGCTCGTTCTGGCAAATTGTAGGGTTCACACAATATTAAAATTTCGCAGTCTTAAGAAATTGTTAGTTTTAAGTAACATAACTTAAATAATTATTATAAATACAGGCGTGAAATTACGAATGCAGCATATTGATAACGTTTCATTGTTCAATCTAAAACTTCAACTGAATTGTGATGTTCTCTGTGCATTGTTATAGGTGACCTAGTTCGGCTGCATGATGTATCTATGTTTGCGTACAGTGGCAGGTTTTAGGTGTATCATAGTAGATTGTGCCTCTGTGAGGTCGGGTCCAGTGTTTGATGCTTGCAATAGATCTCACCGAGCGGGAAATGGATGGGACAAGTATCACGCCGTAGTAGCTTTATTGTTTAATATAATGTGCAATCTGTTAAGTTATACTGAAGACTTACACTGAACAGACAGACTTAAATTGAAGAACGTTGCGGTGTTCGTATTTCATTAGCTGATACGATAATAATCATGATAAAAGTTTGTTGCAAAAATAAAACTGGTTTACTAAGAAATTGAAAAATAACAGCATAATTATATTGTACAGAATGGAATAAAACACTTTTTACAGAGAATTGAACAAAGCTCTTTCTAACAGATTCTAAAAAAAACAGCCATCCAACTGATAGAACAAAGAAATCTGTAGCCAAGTAGTATAGCCAGATAAAATACAACATAAATATAAATAAGCCATTCCGGAAACGATAACTAACAGAAAGTACCTAGATATAGGTACCCAGACAACACGGCGCTGCTGTGGTAGTTTAGCACATGAGTGGGGCTAGTGGAAACATATCTAACTTGCCTATGCCGATGATAATTACCACAAATTACCACAAAGATTCAAGCACATTGCATTGTATACAGAATAACTTATGCTTAATTTCAACTACTTATTTTTATTCTTAATTTAATTTAAGTTCAACGGCGCGGTTGGCGCAGTGGTTAAGCTATTCAGTGCTGTGCTGCGTGTAGTGGATTCGATTCCCGTACGGAACAAATATTTGTATGACCTACAAGTAGTTGTTCCGGGTCTGGCTGTTTGTGTATGTGAGTTTAACATGTTTGTAAATGCACTCATGACACAGGGAAAATTCCAAGGATGGAACAAGACATTTTTTTAAAGAATCGATAATAAACAATTCAGTATTAGTTTACAACCAAATTATAGTTTGAACCCCGTCTCTTAAACTAGGCTAGGCCTACATTACCTTAGGAGAAAATACGATCGCGATCACAAAGCTTTCTTTCCTAGAATTCAAATATTCTTTACTCTTTTTTTCATTTTAATTTATTGATGCGATGTTATGTTCTCGGAACCCGGAAAATTAAACCTGTGCTACAGTTCTTTTAGTAATTTGTCAAGATGCGATTTTAGAAAATAATAATTAAACAATAACATTTTAGGAAATTAAAATACGTTCATAAAATATAAAGTGAATGTCGCCATTAAAGCGCCACGCTGGATTTATTTTCATTTAAATGTTAAAGAATAACTTTCAGAGTAAGTATATGTACCTATATGTCGCTACTGCGCCCAACTTGCCCCGCGGTCATGGCAGCGGCTGACGCATGGCCGGCCAGTCATTACTGCTCCCGTTAATCAATAACCCGACGACACACGAAATCGTATCGCACTGCACTCCGCAAAATTACACTATTGGTAATTACACGACGAAGTGGCCTCCGATTGGCCAATTGGTTCTCAAAGGACGTTAATCGACCAATCAGAAACCAATTTTCCCTTCGAGACAAGATTTTTTATGGTTCTTGATGTACAAATGGAGTATACCTACCTTTTATTTTGTTTTTTCAATCTGATTTCACGCTTTCACTATCTGTGTTCTAGCAATAAGCCGATTATAAGAAAGGCAAATACCCCTCTCTCTCTTCCAGACAATTCAGTCTTATGCTAGTTTCCTTTGTGTATGAGTCAAGATCGCCTCAAAGTCTTCGTCTTGGCCTATCGCGAGGTTCTAGAAACCCTAGATAGGATATCAAGTCACATTGATATTTACCGATATATCCAATTCAGAGGTGAAGTAAATTTAAGAACATCGTTTCAGTTTCTAATTCTTTTATAAGCCATAGAGAACATTTAAGACACAACAAAAACACAATGCCGAAACTGGTAAGTCCTAAACAAATACGTGGGAATGGCCTTGAACCGTCCATTAATTCCAAATGGACCCTCGCTATGGGACTAAACATTTGTTGAAGGGAATTAATTCCGTAAGGACTATCGAGTTTTTCTGGTCCGAAGATAAACTAAATAAAGCTGTTACGGATAGCTACACATGCGCGGCACTTTCACTAAGAGGGAAATCGACATTTTAACAAGAAATAAGATAATATTCTGTTATTCAGCTCAATTGGGGTTTTTAAAAGGAAAGTTTTGTAGTTTAGTGTTGCGAGTCGTGAGTCGAGGGAGTCAACTTTATACATTAACATGTTTGTGACATATGTAAGTATTTTAGACGTTCGTCGTTCCAAGAAATTTGACAGTGAATTAAATACACAGAAACCATTTTACGAGTACTTGTAAAGATTCATCTGAACAAAAGAATTTCAAGTAGAATTAACAGTTTGCGAGTTGGACTAACAATGAATGATGAAACTGGGACGAAAGTTGATTGGGGTTCAGGTGTCACACAAATGTTTTAGGCTGGATTTTATATTTATGCCGCAAAGTTCAAAATAACCTACCATTTTACTAAGGATTTTGTAACAGATTGAGGGACGGATGTCCATAGCGGGCTCTTAAGAGGGCCACATAGATTCAGAAACAAGAACAATATTCAATATTTGAATAAAATTATTATTATTTTTTATGATATCCTCTAATATTATTTTGTCACCCATTAAAGCTCTCGAGATCAGTCCTCAGACCTGCTGAATCTTCATATATTTTTATTCCTCAAACATTTTGGAAAACATCTAAGTCCTAATAATTATATTGATTTAGGAGTGTGTCCACACTGAACTAATCCCGTGTATATACTTGATTTATTTTGAGAAGTGCTCTTGGAATGAACGCCCATAGTTTTTCATAGCTTTATTTGACGTGCTCATAAGATCTAAATGGTGTATAGCTGTTTAAAACTCATTTATATCAGATGCATCTTCCTCTTACCTCCCAGTCTGAGTTCAGCAGCCGCCTGCGCGCTGTCTAGGTCCCTCTCCGCGAAGCACTGGTACATCCCTCTATGAGCCCTGACGACCCCGTGGACCCTTAAAATCCGCTCACCGCCCCCCACTGGAACCCCGTCGTGCAACCATCTAACTCGAGCGTCTCCACCTTCCACCGAACAATTGAAAGTTACTGAGCTTCCTGAGTTGGCTACCTGTGGAAGGATGGAAAATTTTTGTTCAAATAAAGGGCCAGAATAAAAAAAATGACAACTTTTTCTAACAATAGAAATCCAAATTCAGTAGTTGTTCCGAAACGTATCATATCACACAGGGCTTTTGCGAAATGAAAACCAATATGAAAAACTGTTGTTAGCATAATTTTGAACCAAAACCTTTGACATCACTGTATTATTCAGATCAAATCAATAGTAATATGTAAAGTACAGAGCGTGTTGCATTGATGCCGACATTAACATAACGTAACGGTTTATGTTTTCATTTCATAAACATAATATTTTAATTTGATTAAACTTTTTATATTATTTCTATGAAATTTTCTAAAAGAATATCTATGAGCTGTAAGTAATGAACTGTAGCGCACGGGTCATTATCCGGTGTTATAGATCATAATATCGCATCAATGAAATTAAAATGAATAACGTGCAAAGAGTGACGCGAAGGAGAGGGAGCGTTATGTAGGCAAGCCGTGCAAGCGATAGTTTTCAAATTAGGAATTAATTTAGGTTGTTATGTGACGTTGGGCTTGCCTACCTTCTGACATGTAGGATTATTGATTGACGATGGGTCAAATAAAACACTTAACAACATGCTAAGGTATAGTTAGATCAACTAATACCAAATAAGAAGTTCCCTTCTATCTATACATAATTATATGTAATTAAAATCATTTATGTACATTGAAGAAATTGAAAAAAAAATAGCCAGCGTGTTAAAGGATAACTAACAGAACCCATTTCCATAATTTTTGAAATTCTTGTCTGTTTATATGTTTATTTGTGCGCACATCACGTAAAATCTACGAATTCACTGCAGACAAAGTTTATATACAAAAGTTATACGCAACTTGAGGTATAACTTAGCTTTTGTTTCATCGAAATCGGTTCATTCTATCAAAATATATGATTAATTTAGTGAGTTCAAGAAGTAAAATATTACAATACGCAATTCAGTATATATAGTACTTGCACTAAAAATAGAAGTAATGTTGACAGTTGAAATCCAAATCCGATAGATGGCGTTGTGCAAATGGCGTCATTTTCTGAATGGCGGTGTTAAGATTTTCCACGCGTGAATCACTCTCGCCCATGTTTACATGACAAATTGGGTTCCGTTAGGTGTCATAAAAGTTCTTGAGTGTGTCGTAAAAGGTCTTTGGTTGCTTGGAAAATTATTGATGTTCTAAATTATTCATTAATTAAATAATTATTGGCTTTTTGTTTTCGTTTGGTCATTGCATCATTGGTTTGAAGTACGAAGTAAAGATGCTCCTTGATATTTAAAACAAGTAGTATTTACTTATGAGTTTCAATAGTTGTCAATCGTTTTACAGTAAGTGTTGCCAATTTGTTGAGTCGCAACCATGAACAGATAATTCGTTGACATACGAGACTGTTCGACGCATCGTTCTTTTAAGTTTGCAAGCTATTCGGTCACAAATTTTGTTGGTTTTGTTTGTTATGATAATTTCCTTGAAAATGCCTTAAAGAAAAAAAAAAAAGAAACCTTTCGCTACGTAGCCGAAATGCGAAAAGGATGAGACTTAGTAGGTCTCAGGAATCAGAAGAAGATTATGAAGCACAGTTATCTGCTAACCGTGAGCACGTCGCTCTTTCACGTGAATCTGAAAAGAGAGACGAGAGAGAGAAAGGGAGTCAAGTTTAAGTTCACAAAGAACACGGACCGCGACTTTGCGGTCTCAAGAGAGCATCGAGGAACGCGAAGTGCGGCTGTCAGCTGTTCGAGAGAGTAATGCCCTCTCACTACAGTCCGAGACTTTAACCGAAAAGGAGCCACGATTAAGTTCGCAAAGAACTTGGACAGCGACTTTGCGTTCTCAAGAGAGCATTCAGAAACGCGAAGTGCGCCTATCTGCTGATCGGGAACGCCACTCCCTCTCATGCGAGTCAGAGACTTTTACATAAAAGGAGTCTCGCTTAAGTTCGCAGAGAACTCGTACCGTGACTTTACGCTCTTAAGAGAGCATCCAAGAACGCGAAGTGCGACTATCACCTGATCCAGAGCGTCACACCCTCCCACGCGAGTCAGAGACTTTCACCGAAATGAAGTCACGCTTAAGTTTACAAAGAACTCGGACCACAGATCTGTGCTCCCAAGAGAGTATCGAGGAACGCCAAGCACGTCTGTCCGCTGACCGAGAGCGTCACGCTCTCCGCACGAGTTTGAATCTCTCTCACAAAGAGAAGAACGATTACAAATAGCTGGACATAACTATGTAGGTGTACATTTGCACAAAGAAACAATGAGAGTTATCTTGCATCTGAAAGGGATAGCATAAATGAACTAAGACGAGCAGAAACAGTAGAACAGCGTCAATCTCGCGTAGAATTTGTATATGCTACGGGTAATTCCACCGCTAACATAGTGTATAGAGAAGCATTAACGTAATCAGCTATACCAAAGTCAGGATCATTATTCGCAAATTCTTTATTATCCAAAAAATACTATACTACTTTCTTGAATGAAGTATATACATTATGTATATAGACTACTCTTATCTAAACGACGTTGTTTTGTTTTCGACATCCATGCGAACGAAGTCGCGGGCACTGATAGTTATTCAATATAACAATACTATTCATATGTAAAGCTAAGTGCTTAACTTAAGTAATTACTATCTATCTATATTAATATATAAAGCTGAAGAGTTTGTTTGTATGTTTGTTTGTTTGTTTGTTCGCGCTAATAGCCCATTAATCCAGTACGGCTTTAGGCTATATAAGATCACGCTGCAACCAATAGGAGCGGAGCATAACAAAATTAAAATGACAAATTACAATGTATTACAATGTATGCTGTATATTTTAGGGTTAAAATAAAATGTTCAAATAACTAACTCCACGCGAACGAAGTCACGGGTAGCCGCTATCGGTTATACAGAAGAAGAACACCTGAAGATGGAGGTCAAACGGTTACCATCAGAACCCGCAGCGGAGCTTTTGAAACTATGGACAACAGATGGATTGTACCGTAATCGGCAATTGTATGTAAAATATTTAATGCCGGTATAAATGTGGAGGCCTACGGTTTCGTGCGCGCTATCAACTATATTTGTAAACATATTATCAAAGGAACCGATCAAGCCGTGTTCAATTTTATACAAAAAGCTGGATCGTCTGTCTTAGGCGAAGTGCAAGCTTTCCAACAGGGGCGTTATGTGAGCCGCAATGAGGCAGCATGGCGACTTTTAGGATTCCCATTACATGAAAGGCACTTCACTGTCACTCATTTGGCCGTGCATTTAGAAAATGGAGAGCATTTGTATTATAATGAAAGCAATTTTTATGAAAGAATCGCGCTCCGCCTAACACAATACTGACCGCATTTTTCCAGCTTTGCCGAATCGACCCATTTGCAAAAACCCTTTTGGATTTAGAGGTCCCCCGGCGTTTACTGCACATGGAATGTCCCTAGAAAAGAGTGGAAACGTCGCATTCAAGGCACCCCAGTAGAAAACTGGCCCGGGGTAAAATCAGGGGATGCTCTTGGTCGTGTACTCTTCACGTGTGCAATTATGAGTGTTTTTGTTTAAGAATGTTCCTGCACCATGTTCGTGGACCAACTAGCCACAGGAACCTTAAAATTCTGAACGATCAAGAGTGCGCAACATACAAAGAAGCATTTGAAGTTCTTGGTCTGTTGGAGAATGATAATAATCATTGGGAGGGTACCATGATAGAAGCAGTGCAATGCAAATCAGCTACAAAAATAAGAGAGTTGTTTGCAACCTTGATCTCAACCTGCAGCGTTTCCGATCCTCAACAGCTATTGGAAAAATACAAAAATGGTATGGCAGAAGATATTTTAAAAATATTGCAGATGACACACCCGGACATTCTTGCACTTCTCTTTCTTGATGCCCAGGGGGGCACTGCTAAAACTTTTTTGCTGAATCTTCTTATGGCTCCTGACAGAAAGGATAAGAACATTGCATTAGCCTGTGCAGTAAACTGCCTCTAAATCTTGCTCAAGAGGAATCCCAAACCTGCAATTTTAGTAAAAATAGTGGTCAGATCGCGATGCTGTGCCAGTGTATGTTGTTAATTTAAGATGAGTGTACCATGTCGCACAAAGGAGCTATTGAAGCTCTCAATAGGACTTTCCAGGATATAAGGCACTGCAAGAGCATAATGGGAGTATTGGTAGTTTTATTAGCAGGTGACTTCCGGCAAACACTACCAGACATACAAAGGGGGACTCCAGTAGATGAAATAAAAGCTTGCCAAAATTCGTCCAAGTTGTGGGACTGGGGGCCTAGACAAAATCCAAGCGTTTTCCGTTCAAACGTTTTCCTTTCGCGTTAAGGAGTTGACGTTAGCGTGTGAAAAATGGTAGACAAGTGACATATGAAACGTCGAACGCCGATTCCGGAGTGTTATCCGAAACACTCTATTATTAGTCTATGAATTGTGTGTAGCAAATGTCGGAGTGACACTATTGCGTTTATTTTTTCACTGTCAAACGCATTTTTTTATAAGTTTTTAGCTCGGTTACTAGGCCTTTAAGCCAACCTTATATTCAAGAATGTTGTGTGCGTTGAAAGTAATTGAATAGTGCTTTATCACAAAGAAAGCAAGTAAACGGCTTAAGTTAATGTAAGGATTGTGATTAAATTGTTATATTTGAAATCATTGTATATTAATATTGTTAACAGATCAATTATTCCTATTGCGATGAGTAATCATTACATTTTATTTTAGATGGAATCTAGACTTCGTACGAGTCCCGGCCAATTTAATTTCCTGATAGAATTTATGGAAAGGAAAGTTTTTTCGGTGTTCTACCATTTATTTCAAATTCCTATCCCATTTTAAACTACTATCGGAATTAGGTACTTACTTAAGGTTATGGAATGCATAACGTAAACAAACTCAAGTGGTTCACTTAAATGATTGTGGTCCTTACGTTTGTTATTTCTATAAACATAAACTCTATTCTAAACCTTAAAACTTGTTTGTTAGATGCGGTATTAGAATGCTGGTAGCAAACTTTCCCCCTTATTCATAAACGTTGTTTAAAGTTATCTTTACATATCGTTTATGAACAAACCTCTTAAACACTGGTGTGTTTATTCATAAACGATGATTAAGTTTGAGTGACATGAATGGTTAAAGAATCGCTAATCACTAGTTAACTTTAAACATTGTTTATGAATAAGAGGGTTTATATTTATTGGGCTTTATTCTCACTGCACACTAACATTAGGTATAATGTTTAGCCATGGTGATCTTTCAAGGCCACAACCTGGGCTTCAAGGAAAAGTAAGGAGTGAACGTCTGTGGCAGGAGTTAACGGAAGGTTTTAACTTTTAATTCGATGGGTGGAAGTGGTGTCAACAAACATTTGTTTTCAATTAGATTTATTAGTGTATTTTTTTATACAGTTCTTCTTTCATTTAGACATTAGAATTAATAAAATGCTTAAATAAAAAAAAACTCTTAAGACCATACCCTCACCAAATGACCTTGCGCATTTGCTCCCTCTTCACCGCGCCCCACCTCTACAATACTTCGTAAAATTTTACTAGCGCCGTCTGGCGGACGTAGTACTTACAAATACAAGTTAGAAACATAGACCACAGAAGTAACAGACATAGCACTTTTATTTATGTTTATTGGTGCGCCCAAATACTTGTAAAAGTTCTTATCAATACAAATTTATTAAGCACAAACACGAGGCAGCTGATGTGAATCGTTAAGGAGTTCCCTCGGCTGTCTCCCGGCTCCATCATCAACTCCGAAATTTACTAAATTGTAGTGTGTTAAAACACTTAATGAAAAAACTTAGAAAATCCCTAGACGCCCCTTTGATTTTTTAAATTTCTCCTAGATTTACCTAGTCTTCCATCATCAGACCCTAATTTCCTAAACATGAGACTACCTTGAAGATATCGTCTTTCTAATAAAACAAAAACATGTGGCACTCGGGGCTGCCGCGGTAAAGCTATTTTATACTAGCGGCCGCCAGCGACTTCGTTCACGTGGAGTTAGTAATGCTCTGCTCCTATTAGTCGCAGCGTGATGTTTTATAGCCTTAAGTCTTTCTGGATTAATGAGCTATCCAACGCAAAAATAATTTTTCAAATCGGACCCGTAGTTCCTGAGATTAGCGCGTTCAAACAAACAAACTCTTCAGCTTTATATATTAGTACTAGCTTTCCGCCCGCGGCTTCGCCCGCGTGGAATTGGGTTATATCGCTTTTTTTAGATTTCCCTCGGGAATAAAACTAATTAAATGACGATTGATCAGTTTTTAAGGATTGATCGTAGAACGGTGAAAATTTATGATTGTATGTATTTTTGTATGTTGTAAAAAAATAGAAACTAAAAATTTTGTGTAAAAATAAAAAAACAAATAGGGTTCGACTACCCCTAACATCTAGGGGGATGAAAAACAGATGTTGGCCAATTCTCAGACCTACTCAATACGCTCACAAAATTTCATGAGAATCGGTCAAGCCGTTTCGGCGGAGTATAGGAACGAAAACTGTGACACGAGAATTTTATATACAACGTGTAACATAAAGGGTATATACATAACAAAGGCACGGCATCTTTACATGATATCAAACGATATTGGAAGGGTTTTTTAATCCTATCTCTTTATGTTAGGAAGTTATGAGGAAAAACACCGCCTGTGATCGGCTACTATCATACTAGTCACACAGAGATATTGAAGACATTTGTCGGATTTTGGCAAGTAACGTGACGGGTAACGAGTAGTTATTAACGTATGTAGTGTGCTGCCACGTTTGTTATGATTTGATTTTAAGAAACACACGAAACCGAAAATTTGGTACCAATTTTTTGAGTATTTTATTTTGAGTTAAAACCCTTCCGATATCGTTTGATATCATCTAAAGATGCCATGCCCTTGGTATGTATATACCCTTTTTGTTACACGTTGTATAAGATAGATGTTCGCTAGTACCAAATTTTGTATGGAGAAACGCATGGTACTATACATTGAATCTGCGCTCACGCGCAGGGCTGCAGATCTGCATGAAAATGCAGATAAAAAACGCAATCCTGCGCGTGGCTGCGGGGTAAATCGCAAAGGTGTGCACACCGAGTTCCGCAGTATGTAGTTAGTAGGAATTTTTTTATTAGTTATTTATGACATAGTATTTTTTTTTATTTTGCCAATTAACGTATACATTTGTATAAGTATGTATTTTCTTTTTTGTAGTTTATTTATTTTTTACCAGTGACGTCATTGAAGGAGTGCGAAAAACGGTGGCGATTTAGCGACTAAACTATATTTGATATTTTATTTTTGACTTTGATAAAGAAATAGAAGCTATGCCACAGCTTATAATTGACGTCATTTTCGTGATCAGCGCCCTGAAAACCCGTCACGATACCCAAGTCAAAATATCATGAAATTGAATTTCGGCCACCTTGGATTTCAAAAATGACGTCATTTTCGTGATCTGCACCCCCGAAAACCCCCATCACGACACCCATGTCAAAATATCATAAAATTGGTGTCGGCCATCTTGGATTTCCAAAATGACGTCATTTTCGTAATTAGCACCCACAAAAACCCCTTTCACGACACCCATGTCAAAATATCATAAAATTGGTGTCGGCCATCTTGGATTTCAAAAATTACGTCATATTCGTGATCTGCACTCCCGAAAACCCCTATCACGACACCCATGTCGAAATACCCAAAAATTCATCGAAATACCAAATTTTAGGCGAAGTTATCCGCAAACAAACATAAAAATAAAAACTTTTTACAAAAAAACAACCGACTTCAAAAACCACTACAAAGTGAAAAATAACTAATTTCGGAAGTTGGTGTCTTTGGTTTTGTATATTCGTTTTAGACACCGACTTCCGAAATTAGTTATTTTTCACTTTACATAGTGGTTTTTGGAAGTCGGTTGTTTTTTTTGTAAAAAAGCTTTTATTTTACATTTTTTAGTTGTTAAAAGTACTATGTGTTCAGTTGCATCCGGTCAGACTGGAAGCTGACGCAAATATAGTTGGGAAACGACGTACTTTTGTTTACTTTAATTTTTACCCGTAAGTACCTATTCCCTCAACTGCCTATGGTCTTCATCATTAAATTTACTGTAGACTATTATTTTAACCTAATGGGAGTAAAGGTCTTATTAATATAAATGAATTAAGTCCAACCACAAAGTAGCTACTGGAAACCGTTGAGGAGTTCCCGGAACTGGCCTTTGTCTTCATCATTAGAGCTCTTATGAGAGTCGCAACCCATCTAGGTGTAAAGTTCTTATCAATACAAATTAATCGAGCCCAACCACAAGGTAGCTGCTGTCAATTGTTGAGGAGTTCCTTCGACTGTCTCCCGGCTCTATCATCAGATCTACTGCAGACCTTTATTAAATTGTAGTGCTTTAAAATACTTAAGAAAATGCTAAGAAATGCACTAGTCGCCCCCCAATTTTTGAAAGTTCCGCTTGTTTTCTCTGGACTTCCACCATCAAACCCTGATATCCTTATCATGGGACCACCTTGAGAACGTCTTCTTTCCAACAGAAATAGAATTATCAAAATCGGTTTATAAATGACGAAGTTATGCGCGAACAAACATAAAAAAAACATATACGGTCGAATTGAGTAACCTCCTCCTTTTTGAAGTCGGTTAAAAATTGAACATAAAAAACATATAATTGAGCAACCTCCTCCTTTTTGAAATCGGTTAAAAAAACGAACACCAAAATAAACATCAATACTATCTTAGAGACACTCTAAGATAGTATTATACTCTATGCGACATGCGGTGCGTGAGCGAGCAAGCAGATGCTTTCTCGCTCACGCGCCGCCCGCTTATGCTAGCGGAGCGCGCGATGACGAACGACACGGGTTCCCCCTTCGAGAGCTTGTGGCATACTGAATCTCAATAGCCCGGGCAACAGAAATGATGGCGAATACGCTCAGATTGTTGAATAAAATTTTGATTTTGGTCGTTTTAAAAAAATATTTCTACAATAATTATCGTCATGAAATTACCTATCCATTAGTGTAAGAACGCAATCTAAATAATGCTTACTTTCCGAGGAGATGCACGTTTATGATAATTATTTCTCTTGTCAGTGGTTTCGTTGTGAAGGAATTATTTAAATATTATACTTAGTAAAAAAAAAAAAGAAATCTACAATTTTGGAGCCAAGATTATGGAGAAAATTTATGTATTTTTAATAAGTTGATATTTCTTTTGGATAAAGAGTAGATAGCTCCGGAAAACTACATAAAAACGGCCTGCGGTGTGTTTTTCCCCCGGAACCGCCTTAATGACAGAAATACATTTTAAAGAACATAAAAACTCTTTAATTTTAATCTTAATATTGCTTTAACCTTAATTTTGAGCTCTTGATACAATACTTTTACAAATCACTTAAATACATTAAAAACTAATAATTAAAAACTAAGAAAGAATATAACATACAAACATATTTTAAAGAACATAAAAACTCTTTAATTTTAACATTGCTTCAACTTTTAATATTTTGGAAATGAGCTATTGTTATATCACTTTTATAAATCGATTCAATACTGCAATAAATAAAAAACTAAGAAAGGATATAAAATAGAAACATATTTTAAAGAACATTAAACTTTTCATCTTGATATACCTTCATTTTGAAAATGAGCTTCTAATTTGTGGAAGCAATGTAATATAACAAACACTGCATTCACAAATTACTTAACATACACATTAATAACTAAGAAAGACTGACTAGGTACTAAAATTACGACTCTTAGTCATATTTTTAGTTGTCAGTTACAATTCTGGATAAAACCTTATTCAGTGCAGCCCTGCCTTGGAGTAGGCACTCTGACTACTAGAGGCACTAACACCTCTTCTACTTCCATAACAGCTGGAGGAGGTAAATTGGCCTCTAAAGTTTAAAGCAATATTGTGTAACACAACAGGCAACTACTATTTACATAAAATATTTTAATACAAGGTCCTGTGTCTTAATAAACATCACCAACGTGACTTGAGCAATCCAAAATAGCGCTCTATACAATTTCTTGTTTGTACATATCGCTGGGTATAGGTATCTTCGACAGAGCCAGGAACTGCAAATCATCAGCCAATTCCGTTGAGGATATCCAGAATCACCTAAAAACACATAAATAAATATTAGCAGTATTATGTAATAAATATTAGCAGTATTATGTAATAATTGTTGGGAACACAAGTAATTATTTGTACATGATTGTTTTGGAAATAAAATGGGTGTTTTAAATGACACAAATATCAGTCATTAAGATAAAAAGGTAGGGCAGGGTACATCGATGTGCTCAAATATAAATAACATAGAAAAAGTTAACCTACCTAATAACCATTTTGGTGCAGTTCTTGCATAAAACTTTCCATTCTGCTAGATGCCCCTATGAACGAGTCATGGTTGGCTCCACCAAACTTCAAATTGAAATTAATAATTTTTAAATTACTATCGCACACCTGTAGACAAAGGAAAAAGATATATGGAACATGACATAATAATCCTATAAAATATGTTTCTATAAGCATTTATAGCAATAATAATATTATACATAGTTTAACCACAAACACATTAATACGTACCAATTGTACATTCAATGAATCAACGTTAATGGTAACCTTTCCGATTAAAAAATAAACGCTCTTCTTCTGATGTTTGACAATCGCCACATGAGTATATTCTATGCATCCAACTAAGCATTTATAGCAATAATAATATTATACATAGTTTAACCACAAACACATGTATACTTACCAATTGTACATTCAATGAATCAACGTTAATGGTAACCTTTCCGATTAAAAAATAAACGCTCTTCTTCTGATGTTTGACAATCGCCACATGAGTATATTCTATGCATCCAACTATACATGGGAGTCTAAACCGCCTCTGAAACCTGTTGTTTTGGGAATATAATAATGTTTTGTTTATTATGGTAGACAGATTTATTACTACTACTTGGAAGTGTGTATATATTCCATTTTCTAAGTACCTATTGTCATTAAAGAAGGTATATTGTTTCATATGAATTACTTAGGAATATGTTACTAATAAAAATTATTAGTTATCATACATTAACTTACTCAAGTCTTATTTGGAATCCTTGTACTTGCGACCTTGGAAACACGATCCATTTATTTACAATAGCAGGATGGCACAATGCTTCAACAACTTGGCGTATACACCTAGTAACTGTTCTTTGGACTTTGATATGAAGCCGTAGCCAATGTACACAAAACCTGAAATATGATGAATTAATTGAGAAAGACAATTAGGGCACTTTTATCTTAGGTTGGAAGTAAGTACACAACTTAGAACTTACCTTGATTTGAACACTAATTTGCGGTGATATTAAACGCCGAAGATCATCACAAAGACGCCAAAAACTTTGTTTATCCAGCCTAAAACCATGAATAAATTCCAATTCCGACATCTCAACAATTTGCTCCATGTTACGGCGATTTAATCTTCTTTGACGCCTTCACAAAGCTGCTTCATTATTAGCCGCCCATAATAGTCTCAAAGTATGCATTTTTACTAATTAATTTGAATGAAATTACCAACAAAAATTACTATTTATAAGGTTAACGTGAGCGTCCTAGCTCCCGCTAATGTAACGTGCCGCGGAAACGTTGAAATATCATATACGTTTGTCAAAAGTGGCTTTTGTCTACCATTTTGATGAACAATTATGACTTGTATCTGTCACGCTCGCTTCGACGTTCCTTTCCACATAACAAATAGTGACTTGTCTACCAATTTAGCAGCAGGCACGTGACCTCTGGTAAGCAAACGTCAACTCCATACATTTTGACTTTTGCGTTGACGTTAACGCTTACAGAAAAAGGATTTTGTCTAGGCCCCCATGTATAAAGTTCCAATTAACTACAAACATGCGAGTGAGATTATTCAACGACATTCATTCAGGTCATTACGCGGAAACATTGTTAGAAATCGGTGATGGGAAAATGGCAGTAGATGCAGAGGGAATGATTACCTACTTTAATGGAAGAGATTTGTAATGCTTTAGGCAGCGAATCGGAGTTGGTAGACGATAATATACACGATGACCGATGGCTCTGCGAACGCGTAATATTAGCATCTAAAATTCTTTGGAATTATTTGGGGTGCCTTCTCATAAATTAAAATTCAAAGTAGGGATTCCGGTGATGCTCATGCGTAATCTCGATGCCCCTAGACTGTGTAATGGTACCAGGCTGCGTATCACTCACCCTCGGCGGAATTTTCTTATGCAACTATTTAAACTGGTGCAGCAAATGGTGTAAGTGTACTCATTCCGCGGATTCCGATTATTCCAACAGACCTTCCATTTCAATTTAAAAGACATTAATTTCCTATAAGGGTTTCATTTTTAATGACCATTAATAAAGCACAAGGCCAAACTCTAAGGGATGCCGGACTACACTTGGAAAAATATTGTTTTTCGCATATTCAGCTATATGTGGCGTGTTCCCGGGTATCCAGTGCCAAAATCTGCATATTTTTGCTCCCCAAGGTAAAACATATAATATAGTTTACCATTCCATTATGTTTTAATAACTCATGATATATGTAGTTATGAGAAAGTAACTTCGTCTGTCTGTTTTTCTTTCATGCCTAAACGCCTGAAAGTATTTAGATGAAATTTGGTATCAGGTAAAACTTCTCATTCCCAAGGGAAAATCTAAAACGCGCGATATAGCCGAATTCCACGCGGGCGAAGCCGCGGGGGGAAAGCTAGTCTTACTATATGAAGCATTCCCATCATTTACTTATCTTAATCTAGTCTATACTTCCTACTACGTGATGTTCCAGCTATACAATACGTGATCATGGATCACACCACAGTTATATTTTTTATTATTATTACTCACTAGTGCTACCAGCATGTGAAATTAATGTCGCCATTGCAGAGACACATTGCATAAAAACATGTCATACCTCCGAGCAGTGACGAGCTCAGCATTGAATAATAATAATGCTATACGTCCCTCATATTCGGTAAGTAGGTAATTATTATCCCCAAATGGGGCTAGTAGGTGATCAATTAGCGCTCTAGGATAATATTGTAGCTAGAAAAGCCCTAGGGTGGCAAGTAAATTAAAAAAAAATGTCTTCACTCTATCAAAGAGTTCGCGTACGTCTAATCATCATACTAGCAATAGACATCATGCATTAAGCCCAATGACAAAAGAGGTCGCTTCGCTATTCAGCCATGTCTTCATATGAGTATAATAGTCATCAATTTGAAATATCGAACGACGAAGCTCAATTTCGTTCTTGAAAAAATAATTAAAAGAATAGATCAACACGTGACATTGGCTAAATGCACAAACCGTGCGAGGCCAAAGAAGAAAAGAAAAAAACAAAAGATGAAAAAAGGCGGGAACAGAAAACTTTTACTTTAAAGATTGTTTGTTTTTGTGATAATTTTTTATAATAACGTGCTAATTAAGAAAAATCATGAGTTCTGCAAGTGATGAAGATATAAGCTGCACTCCCGATTCAATGAAAATGAAAGCTGAAGTAGCAATTAATAATATTTTATTCTTATAATGCCCGTTTTTTACTACAACCGAGATGTAAAGCAGAGTGGTTAGTCCGAGTGTAAGCATTAATGCAAATATCTCGGGCTGCAATTGATGCCTTACAAACATTGGCTACTAATCTATACAATTATATTTTAAGCTGAAGAGTTTGTTTGTATGTCTGTTTGTTTGTTTAAACGCGCTAATCTCAGGAATTACTGGTCCGATTTAAAAAAATCTTCTTGCGTTGGATAGCCCATTAATCTAGGAAGGTTTTAGGCTATATAACATCACGCTGCGACTGATAGGAACGTAGCACAACTAACTCCACGCGAACGAAGTCACTGGCGGCCGCTAGTCTACTATAACCTACATTCTTGCCGGAATGTAGGTGTAGCTACAAAGTGATGATGACGATGCTCCCGACCGATTTCGGCCACGGCGACCACTTCGACTCCTAGTCGATGATTTGGCGGTCATGCGCCCGAAGATGGCTTATGTAGCCTATCTTGGCGGCGAAACTTCCTGCACACTGAGGGCACGTAAGCACGCCGTCGACGTAGTTGAATGTGATGGCAGCAGGTGGGCGGGCCTTTAATTGGTCGCGATTAGCATCGAGGTCAGCTTTGCGCTGCTCCTCAAACTCGCGTAAGTACGCGCAAAGCGGTCAGATTGGCGCAGAATGCACACCATTCTGCGCTATTCTGATCGCTTTGCTGCCAAACGCTCCCATCCAGAGGGTTCTCGGTGGTAGGCCATAATATCGGCTGCCGGCAGAAGTTACCACCCACCAGACAAATTCTTGCTGCCAAGCGATTTGTCGTGTTCCGGCATGATGTCTGGTGAAGCCGTACGGAGGACGGGTCTGAGCAGTTGTGTTGCGATGTGTACCGGGTACGATGTGCCTAATGTTGTTGTGTCGGGAGTTTGGTCGTGGAGGGTCTCCAGATTAATCTCCCTCTGGTGCAGCAGCGTTGGTCGTGCTGTTGGGTTTAACATTGCATCACCTCGCTCAACTGCCGTCTTCCTTCCTACTCACTAAGATTTTTAAGTGAATAGGCTTAATAAACATGTGCGCTTTACCATCAACGATTGCATCACTGCTTACCATCAGGCGGGATTGTAGTCAAGCACTAGTTTATAATTATTAAAAAAAAAATCTATATTGCATCTCTTCATGTGTTGTTTTAAGACATCCTTGAACTGGAGGAGTTGTCTCCATGCTTTCGCTTGCCCTCCTCCAAGCTCAGAGAAGAAGATGCGCTTCGCCACTCTTTCGTCCGCCATACGTGATACGTGTCCGCACCATCGAAGCTGTCGACGCATTAAATAAGCCTCAATGCCACCAACCTTGGATCGTCACAGGAGTTCGGTATTTCGCACTCTGTCAGGTACAAAGTAATATGTTCTTAATATAAATGTGGCCCATTTACATTCTACCATTATACGTGGTGTGTAAATATTTAATTTCACATTACATGATTCAAAAATGCCATAATGTTACAATACATCAGTTACCAATATGATTACCGATTTGATCAAGATGGTGATCTCGTCATCACTAACATAGTTTTCACAAGATGTAATTATTTGTATAAAGAAAATATGGGAAAAATTATTTAAACTTTGATTTTATTTATTTAATAGTCCACGCCGTAACAGGTGATAAGAAGAGACGAATTAATCCAATTATTATTACTGTCGGAACTCGATAACTAAGCGACAAATACGACCGAGTCGACTCAAAACGATCCTTTGAGTTCTCCTCATGAATGATTCAAGAGGACATCACCTAGTGACTACGTCACGCCGTGTGTCGGATCAAACTGGATTATTAGGGCAATGGTAGGGACACCTACAAGTCTTTGAGTTGATGTGTTGGGTTTTCAATTACGTTTAGAATTTGTACAGAATTTATTTGCTCGCAATGTAATCAAATTTGGTGAGTAACGAAGCATTTACGTTAGGCATTTACATATGTGTGTTATACCAACAAAAAGGTATGGTTGTCATAGCTAGCACTAATTCTGATATTTAATTTTGCTGTAATTTGGATGAGAAGGGAAATTTGAAGTAGTAGTAACAAGTAAGATAAGCGCAGGTAAAGTGTAGAGTGACCCAAAAGTCGTCTAACTATAAAATACTTTCATATCTATTTCTACTACACTTAGTCTAAGAATAACGGATAGATTTCTATTTCGTCATAAAATGTTATTCTATCATCATCATCATCTCAGCATTTGTCCTGGTTGCTTCCGCGGCTTTCGCGTTGGAGCCCGGGGATCGCTACTAAAATTTTTAAGCATATTTTTCACACAGTGGTTCTTTAAAAAACCGATGATTTTCGGAACGTTTATTTCACTTATTGTAGTTGTGAATTGTTATACTGGCCATCCTTTTGGTTTAATCCCTTTAATTTCCTAACAACATCTTCGGGCTCGAGACACGGTGACCTAATCTCTGTCGGAAGCTACAGCACAATAAGGAAGTGATAGGGCGGGCTATTGATAGCTGAGAATGCTCTGCTCACAAACAGCTTATATTGATGACATGTCCGGTACAGCGACAACCCTATGATATGGGATAGTTAGGAACGTTGTTCACATAGTACGTGAATAATTTATTGTTATGGTCAAAGATATGTATGTCATATACCACAGGGAATATATATGTACATAAAATTTATGGCTCTTGTAAAATATACATCAGATGATCTTGGAAAAAATAAACAAGAGAAGGTCAAATTAAAAAAAATATTGTACCTGATGTCGTTGGTCCTATCGACAATTGGCTGAACCTTCTGCTGCCCACTGATCCGGACAGTTGTAACAGTTTCGTCACCATTAGGAACTTTAGATCACTGTCTGATGCAGTCTGTATCGTCCTTCTTCCCACTAGATTGCGACTCACGTAGTTAAAAGCGAATGTGGCTATACGAGTCAGCAGATTGGGATGAGATGCGCCACTTCTTTGCGTCATATCCTTGGCAGCAGGTCTGCTTCTCTTCTGATAATCCGTCGAGCTGTACGGACTCTATATCCGATGTGGTGCCAAGCTATTTAGTATTTTATCGTGATGTTTCAGTGATGTGGTGGTCAGTGGCTCGGCTAAGCCATGGTTCAACGCCAACTGTTTTCAAGTTGAACAGCGTAAGCACACTGCATTTCTCACCTGGGTTGACGCTCGTGACTGCAGAGCTCCGGATCTTAGCTCAAACAAGAGAGCCTTTAACCGTGTTACCAAGTCCTACAAAAAGGCGCTTAAGAAGGCTCACTTTGACCACATTACTCATATTGGCAACTGAGTGGGTACTTTGGCGTCCCACCTCCATCTTTGGGACCCAAGTCAACCCCACCTGCCAGACGGTGCACCTGCTGACTCACGAACGGGGCTCTGACGCCGGCTTTCCCTTCGGGGTTGAGTGGTCAGACGGCAGTCGCACTCGTAAAAGCCAAAAATCGCCAAACATGAGTAGAAATAGAAGAAAGGCACGAGTTACAGTTAGGGCGCTGCCGCAAAACGGCGCGCAGGAGCCCTGCCCGACTCCTGTGACCTGTGTGCTAGGGCTACCGTGTCAGGGGCGGACACGGCTGAAGAAGAGAGCCCAACCCAGTAAACTCCGTTTCGCTTCGGGAACGTTGGCACGCTAACTGGACGCGCGAGAGAATTGGCCGAAACTCTCCACAGGCGGAGGGTGACCGTAGCGTTCCTGCAGGAGACTCGGTAGAAAGGCAGCAGATCCCGGCTTATTGGGTATGGCTACAAGCTGATCTACACGGGTGCACTTAGTGGGAGAAATGGGGTCGCCGTGGTGTTGTCTGACGAGCTCCGGGATGACGTCTTGGAGGTGAATCGCATCAGTGATCGGCTAATGTCGGTGCGGGTGCTTGTCAATGGGGTAATAACCCACTTGATAAGTGCCTACGCTCCGCAGGCCGGGTGCGGTGACGCCGAAAGGACGTTGTTCTGGAGTCAGCTCGAAGGATTGCTTCGCGGGATCCCGTTAAACCCAGGGAATCGTTTTCGAATTCGCGCTTCTTTGCATACGTGGACGGTATGATCTCGTTAAGGATCGAAGGTACGAAGTACGATCTCCTTAGTGACCGACAATATGGGGTTCGCGCTGCATCTGTGATCTGGGGACCTACTAGTGTATGCCACTTAGTTGTGCGGCGAGGCCCTCGAGAGAAATGCCGGGTCCCTAAATGTCTCAAAAGCCTTCGACCGTGTATGGCACGCTGGCCTTTTCAGTAAGCTTCCAGCGTACGGCATATCCCCCGACCTGAACGGCTGGGTAAAAGAATTCCTGACTGAACGGTCTGTTCTCTCTGCTACTCTGTTCCTGCTGCATATTAACGATCTACTGATGCCTGACAGCACAGTTGTGAGCCGGGTGCCTGGTTATCAGGCTAGTAAGAAATCAATCCGGTCAGGAAACTTGGGGTTATTGCAGAAGTCCGGCGGGACTTCACACCAGGACAGCTTTAAATGTTATACAAAAGACAGTAATGTTATACAAAACAGCGTTCTTGTCTGAAGTACGGCAGCCACATTTGGGCTGGTGCTACAAAGTGCCACCTGGCAACTTTAGATTCGGTGGAGAGGCATGTGAAGAATGTGAATGTTAATTGGCGACTCAGATTTAGTTCAAAACGGTTTCCAAAGCCTAGAGCACAGACGTAGAATAGCCAGCCTGTCGGTGTTCTATAGGATGCATTTTGGAGAGTGTGCGGGGGAATGCATGACTTAATTCCCCCATTTCCGTTCCATCATCGGGCGAACTGTCGCACGTCGAGTATCCACCCTTACGTTATTGACACTGCTATTATCCGTACGAAGCGTTTCACTTCGTCTTTTGTACCGTGTACATCGAGGGACTGGAACAATTTGCCAGTGGCAGTGTTTCTGTCTGAGTACAATTTAAGTGTCTTCAAAGCTAGAGTGAAGAGGCTCTCAATAAACTAGCGCGCTTTACCATCAAGGATTGCATCACTGCTTACCGTCAGGCGGGATTGTGGTCAAGCACTAGGTTATAATTATATACAAAGTGGTGATGACAATACGACAATAAATTTAACATCGTGTACCTCAACACATTCTGAATCTACTCATAAAACATCGTTTAAGTATATAGCATTCGTTTAGTCACACGAAATTATTTGTCATTTTTCACATTTTCTACATGATGATAGGGAAGCGCTTACAGGTTGATGACGGCCGCAACCAGCGATACTAAACTTTAATAATAATGGCGCCAAAAAGCAAATCGGTACAGGACCGCGCTGTCGCCCGCTGATCGGAGGTCATTGAACCAATATTTTAAAGGATATTCTATTCTGTTTGCAATTTTATGCGATTTAGTTTGTTATATATATATTTTTTTTTATTTTCGGTGCTAGGTTTTTCTATGGTTCAGGATTATTCCTATAAACCAGCATAGTCCGTGTTTTCATTCATTGTCGTATTATCAGCACCACTATGTATATAAAAAAAAGATTTTAGAACTCGCTATCCACCGAAAAACACAGTTGAGGACTTCAAAATTTCTGTGTCAAATTTAGTTTAGAAATTATGTATTAGGTTTACAAAAGTATGCTCTAAAAAATGCAAAGTTCACATAAAAAGACCCGAGCCGTCACACTGACGAACTCTTAGAACGACTTTGTTTTATAGAATCTATATAATTAGATAGGTTTCAGAATAAAATAGGAGATATACAATAGATTGGTGGTAAAAGTCATGTTGCTCACAACGTTATTATGTTTCCAATGATTACTTAATTACAAACTATAGGTACCCAACAAATAAACGGACTTGGTCCAAATTCATTAATTTCGCGTTACTATATGGAGCATGAACTTGTGATCTAAAGATAAACTAATGAAAACACTGTTGTTCAGTTCTTAATCAAATTATGTACAAGCAATATTTACTTGTGAATTAAATTACAATGAATCAAGCTAGCTTTATTGAATTTGATGGGATGGGTACAGAATTAATTAAAAACGTTTTATGTCTGAAACAATAGTCTGTCTGTTGACAGGGCCCTTTATAGATACACAGTTTTGTTTCCCATGTAATTAATTAGTTGTCAAAGTGATCAACAAGTGAAAAAACGTTTACAAGATAAATATATTTCATAGCAATTAATTCTGATATTCATAACAAAATTATTGAAAATAACCATTTAGATTCAATATGATTGGAATCGGTTAAACCCTACCTATAGAAATATTATATTTTACTTCAATGTACAATAACTAAATGTGCTTTAACCAATTCCATTGTTCACCAATCGTTGTTAAAGCTACCATCATTTTCACAAAAAATGTAATAAGGACGAGTAAAACGTGTCATTCATTCCAGTGCCATGCAACTAACGCAGTCATCCATAGAAACATTTAATATATTCCGTATTTTTACATCAAAGAGGATTTTTCATATTATTTGTATATACACTGTGCCTTCATAGATATAACATCTCCAAGTCTTCATTTCAGTCATCTTATCTCATCTCAACGTTAATCCCAGTCGCATCCGAAACTTTTCCAGCTTTGGAGTCTGGGGTCCACTTTAACAGTCTATCTGCTAATTTTGGCTAAACTTCGATATTTCCCGTGAAGCGAATGCCGTCTAACCTCCACAACCCGAAGGCGACATCGAAACATTGCAGTTAAGACCATTTGTTGGACTTTTGAGGGCTCCAACAACCCGTAACGACTGCCATCAGATGTTCGTATGGCAACCGGGACCGACGGCCTAACGTGCTTTCCGAGGGATGACCAGGCCAGTGTAAATATTTATATTCTCGCACACAAATATTTGCACTGCGCGGGTATTGAACCCGCGCCTCCTTATGCAGCGGCCGCGTTCGCTACCACTACGCCACGGAGTCTGTCAAGTCTATATTTCGGTAAACGATAAAGGATGACTTTAAACGATATGATAACTTGTGGTGGGCAAAGGTTAAAATATTTGACTTCTTCTCACTGGTGGTTGTTTTATTAACTGTGACTTTATACAAACCTTTCCTTAAACTGCCCTTCCCATAAATTTGTAAAATCTCTTTTATAACAAATTCCTAGAACTAAAAATATTACTTAAGTATAAATAAAATTCCCTAACTCACTCACCATCAACCTTTTTATCTTCCCACTGTTGGGCACAGGTCGCCTCTCATACAGAGAAGGATTGAGCGTAATCACCGCGCTTGCTCAATGTGGGTTGGCGATTTCAGACTTGGCGAATCCAGGTTTCCTCAAGATGTTTTCCTTCACCTTCAGTCATTGGTGTCCAAGATATAAGTAGAAAGTACAATCAGCTGTAGAAGTCCATTCCCACCTTAAAGACTACTGTCGCCTGCGCTAAACCGGCCTCGCACACTAACGTATTATTTTTATTATCGCAGTCTTCATCTTTCTTTAAAGTAATGCAAAATTTCGTTACTTCATTTGAAGTTAAGTTAGCGGCCGCACTTAACAATGGTCTATCATAAGCGAGCGATTGTGGGTTCGATCCTTAATAACGGCAAATCTTTTTGTTGTTTCATATAATTTAAAATTATGATAACTGATTTGTATTTTAAAATAAAAATGTTTGCAAATAATATTTAAACGAATAGGAAAATTTACTTAATATTTATACCAAAACAGGTTTTTATTATATATTTTAGTTTACTATAGATGTAATATAATAAATAATATAATGCAATATATTATAAAGTTATATATTATTCGGTATAGATATACTTATACTAATAAATGAAGCAAACGTTGAAATGGCAGCATTGTAATATTTTATATAAAAGTAATCCTTGACAAACTTATGATATTATTATGGTAAAAAATATAAAAAACATTTTTGGTTTTTAGATATGAAAGTTATAGTATTACATGTTATCATTAAAGAGGTTATAGCTTAATTATTCATTTTCTTAAAGAAAAGAAGATTGAAGCTTAACCTGAATATTATTACAGTCATAAAATAGTTTATACTTAGAACACAAAACAGTGCTTATTACATTTACAATTTTTTTGCGTGTATAGCATGCCATCCTGCAGTGCCTTTTTTCGGAGTTTGAAGGCATGAGATTATAATCTTCAAGCGCTTTCTTAGTTCAAAAGTAAACGAACTTATTTCTTATCGAATTCCGAAATTATTGTTTTTATAATTTACCAAAAGTAATTTGTATTGAAATTGCAAAAGGCGACATCTGTTAGCCATTAAGCCAACCGAACATATTACTGTCACTTAGCTAAATTACTTTACGAGTTGGTTTAGAGTCCGTTATTACGATATATAATGACATATATTTAAAACACTTTGTAGGACACTTCTGCACTGTGATTGTTATAAATTGTTTTTTTTTGTTTAGCTCGATAAGTCTCCACCAGTATCGCCAGTTTATTTTTAAACCACAAATGCAACCTCTCTTCTTCGCAAGATTCAAAGGTTTATTCAACGGTAAATATTGTTGTTTCGTTCCACTTGTCTCGACACATAAGCCACCTTCGTCCTCCAACCTCTTGACTTTGGCTTACAGTAGTTCTCTAAAACAATAACAAATTTATTACACACTTTCAACAAGAGATTGGTTTGCACCTTACCCAAATAATAATAAAAACAACTTACACAAAAGCCGGTTTCATATTATGATATTTGAGATATATTGCTGCATATGCCTGCATATGCCTGCATATTGATTAAAAAAGTAAAACTAATAACACGAACTCGTAACTATATGTTCACCAACCAACAACAGCTAAGTAATATTATTTGAGTTATTGTAGTGAATAATAGTTATTGTAGGTAGTGGAATATTTTTTGTTCAGTTTGTTTCAAATCTACCGTCATCTTTTTATAATGACTCTAATAAGTATAGAAAAAATCTTTAAATAAAGTATCATCGTTAAGTTGCGGATCGTTATTTTTACATACTTTTGTTGTCAGCATTCATAACTCACCAATAAACATTTCAAAAATATTTTGTAAGTTATTAGATTTGAACTCGAACCACCTTGAACGCCAATCAAGACGAGAACCGCTAGGCTATTTAAACACTTACTGTGAGCATTGAAATTAGTAAGTAGTACCTAACAATCATAAGCAAGTTGTCAAAGTGTATAAGTGTGTATCAAAGTTTATTATAGAAGAAGGTCGTAACTACAACTAGTATTGCTTGGTCATAGTTTTGTGAGATTGTAACTCGACTTTTGGTCTTGACTGTACATATTACTTTTAGAAAAGTTTTTTTTTGTTATTGGTACTTGCCTGACCTGGAATCGAACCCGCGCAGTCATACTTGAGAGGCTGGTGTTTTAACCACTAGGCCACTACGGCTCCAAATAAAATTAAAACATAATAATGTCGAAACAGAAATTCAATCACTATACATTGTCCGTGTAATGAGTTTTAAAATTCTTGCTAATCAATTAAGTGCTTAATACGATTGGGAATTCGGATTATACAAATATTTTTCCTCAGACACCACAAAACGCACATAATCAATCCATAAAGTGTCCCCCCTACTAGATTATTGGCCTCCTCTCTCTAAGATATACAACTTACAGCCATGTGACATACGTCACATTTTTGGTTCGAAGATTTGCCGTTTTCCTCGTGATGTCTTTATTCGCAGTTTTGAATGATGTGGTTGAAATTAATAAGACAAAGTAACCCTATGAATTATAATTTGTGAGTCGGATATTTACTACTGGGCTAACCTGTACTCTATCCATCCTTCTCTATACTCCTTTTACATTGTAAATAAGCTTAGATATTAGGTCCTTACATATGAAATTGGCGTTTTGTCTCTTTGGTTTAGAATTCCAAATTCAAATTTATACAGCTATTTACTCATCAATTTGTGTCTCGAAAAGCGTATTTCTTTTGTTTTTTTTTTCTTCTTTTGGTTTTGTCTCTGCGTCATTGAGTTTAAAAAATTTAAAATTGAGAATTTCGCGTTATTTACGAATATGAGTTCCGCCGTGGCACCAGTGCTGCAGAAATGACTCGAAGAATTAATGACGTGTATGGCGGTGGTGTCGCTAGAGAAAGCACAGTGCGTTTTTGGTTCCAACGTTTTCGTTATGGAAATTTTAACCTACAGAACAATCCCCGTGGAAGGCCGGAGACTAAAGTTCACAATGAAGAATTGAAGGCTATTGTGTAAGCGGATCCAACACATACTACGTCCGAGTTAGCTGCAGGCTGCGGTATTAGTGATAAAACTGTTTTAATCCACTTGAAACAAATTGGGAAGATAAGAAAGCTCTAAACGTGGGTACCTCATGAATTGAGTGAAGCAAGCCGACAAACGCGCTTCGACTGGTGCGTTACATTACTGAATCGGCACAATAATGAAGGGATTTTAAATCGAATCATTACCTGTGACGAAAAGTGGATACTCTACAATAATAGGATGCGCACATCGCAATGGCTGAACCCCGGTGTACCATCCAAATTCTGCTCCAAGAAAAAATATGATAGATAAAAGTTATTGGTCAGCGTTTGGTGGACTAGTGCCAGTGTGGTGCACTACTGCTTCCTTAAATCTGGCCAGTCGATTACTGCAGATCTTTACTATGAGCAGCTCCACATAATGATAAATAAACTAGCCGCTAAACAACCGAGACTGGTCAATCGCACAAGGCCACTGCTGCTTCAGGACAACGCGCGACCACACACAGCACAACAAACTGCTACCAAATTACAGGAGCTTCAATCGAAATATTTAAGACATCCACCGTACTCTCCGGACCTTGCTCCAAGAGATTTTTTAGAAATTTGGGTAATTTTTTGCAGGGGAATAAATTCAATTCCGATGAGACAGTCCAAACCGCCTTCAAATATTATTGTTTCCCGTCCTAATGTATATTTTAGAAAAGGCATAAACGAAGTACCCATGAGATGTCAGAAGTGCATAATATATCCTCCCATAAAAATGCCAATTTCATATGTAAGCCAGTTTTGTTGGTCGCATGACAAATGCTATATAGCTGCAGTAAATAGTAAACACTGTAACCACTCTTTTCCTTGATGCCTACGGAATAGATGTCAAAATTGGTAGAACAGACTCTAAAAAAGGTTTAAAAACTATATAAATCATAAACTCTTGCAGTATTTTTATAACGTTTTATTTATAAATCACTTTTAACCGACATCAAAAAAGGAGGAGTTTCTCAATTCGTCGTATCCTTTTTTATGTGTGTGTTCACTGAGACTCCTGTATCCATTTGCAAAATTCTTTTTTTTTTTGTTTCAAAGGGTATACTTTCCAGGTGGTACCATAGTCAACTAGTCAGGATGTGTTGATGGAAGACCAGAGAAATCAAGGGGATATTTCATAAATTGTAGGGGCGACTAGTGCATTTCTTAGTATTTTAATTAAGTATTTTAAAGCACTACAATTTGATATAAGTCTGGAGTTGATCTGGCGATGGAGACAGTCGAGGGAACCCCTCAATGATTCATAGCAGCTACCTTGTGTTTATGCTTGATTAATTTGTATTGATAAGAACTTTACACCTGGATGGGTTGTGATTGTCATAAAGGTTCTGATGATGAAGACAAAGGCCAGTTCCAAGAACTCCTCAACGGTTTACAGTAGCTACTTTGTGTTTGGATTTAATTAATTTATATTGATGAGAACTTTACATCCATGAGGGTTAAAATGATAGTCCGCAGTGAGTCTTCAGACTATAGGCAGTCGAGGAATTCCTCAAAAATTTATAGGATTGAATTTTAACATAGTACAACCACTACCTACTCGTCACGCTTATGCAACAAAAAATTAAAACCAAGAGACTGAATTTAAGATGCGTAATCGTGTCATGTCTAGCATTGCTTATACTTTTATTTTGGTCTCATAGGAATTTTATAGAAATCGGTTCAGTGGTTTGGTTTTTAACCAAAATTACGGTTAAAAATTAAAGTGAACAAAATTATGTCGTTTACTTACATGCCTATTTTCAACTATGTTATCGTTAGCGTCCAGTCTGACCAGATGCAGCTGAACAGTTTTCACAACTAAAAAGTGTAAAATAAAAACTAAAAAAAAACAACTGACTTCCAAAAAACACTACAAAGTGAAAAATAACTAATTTCGGAAGCTGGTGTCAAAAACGAATATAAAAACCAAAGAAATAAGTTTTGACTTTTTAGTGTTTTTTGGAAGCCGGCTGTTTTTTTTTTTTTTAAATATGTTTTTCAAACGTAGTTTTAAAGTGAAAACTTCTTTACGCATTTGTTTTTTAATAAATTATAAGGTCAAGCGCTAGTGACCGCAATCGCGCCTGATGGTAAGCAGTGACGCAATCGTTGATGGTAAAGCGCAATAATTTATTAAGAGCCTATTCACTCTAGCCTTGAAGACACTCAAATAGTAGTCCGACGGAAACACCGCAGCTGGAAAATTGTTACAGTCCCTCGATGTAACAGTGAACAAAACTAATTCGTAACGTTTGTGTCGGTGACGTTTAATCGCATATAATCGGCTGTAGTATATTTCCCACCTCTATTGTATGCTCTTGGTATCGTCAGGCACAAATAGGTTTACATAGGTCAAGTTCCCGGGTTCAATTCATACGTAGAAAGTGCAGAAACAGCAGACAGACCCGCCAACACAACGACCGCACCACATCTTGTCTATATTCGATGAGCGCACCGCTTGGATCACATCGTGCGATGTGCCTCGTCGCTCTGTGATCTGAATACTTATTTTTCAATTTTTGCAACGTCACCCGTCGCTGACGGGAATTTAGTCGCTCGTCCAAATACTGATGTTAGGGCGTTCGGGACAATTGTGTTTTCTGTTTACTCTCTTTATGTAATAAAAGAAAATGTTGGAAGGTTATTCTTGGTCTGAAACGTACGCTGTTTATTCTCTGACAATTTCGGAATAATGCGATCGAGTTCTACGTATTGGTCACGTTCTATTGTGCGAAGATAACGTTTGAGTTTTGTGAAATGTTCCAGTGAGAGAACCATTGGGTATCGGAGACTTTTGAAGTAATAGATAGCGTGCGGTTAATAAATAAGTTCTATTTAGTACTATTTATTAGTAAGCCTGTTAGATGTACAGAAGTTGTATGTCATATTGGCTGTCTAAATGTTAGTTTCATGAAAATCTAAGACAGTTAAAATATAGTTTAAAAAACTAGAAAAACATGCTTTTAAAAATTATCAAACTAAAAAGTTAAAAATAATTTTAAGAAAAGCGTTAGGCGCTTTGTGCCATAATATTTGTATATTAAGCGACTCACGCTTTTTTTAAAAATATTTTTAACTTTTTAGTTTGATATTTTTTAAAAGCACGTTTTTTTAGTTTTTTAAACTATATTTATTTTCAACTTTTTAGTTCGATATTCTTTTAAAAAAAAAGAACGAACGACGAACGTATTGAAAACGGTGGGACATTTTACAGTAATGAGCCGCTCACTCGTAGGCCAATGAGCTAGAGACGGACAAACAAACAAGCAAGCAAACATACAAGAGAAGCTAATAAAAAGCATGTAAAAAGAACCTGCACAACATCTTAAGTCTTGGCAACAAAAGTAAACAGTAGTCCTAGTTTAAAGAATATCCGTCCTCACCTGCAACTGCGGATGCACACTGACAACCAGCCTGGACCTAACCCTCAGTCTGGCATCTCTCCTCTGTTCCCCGAACTGGTTGTGCGCCCTGCAGGTCCACACTCCGCCGTCAGATAGCTGCGCTCGTCTGATGATCAGCACCTGCTCTGATACCGAGATCCTGATGCTGTTGGAGACAGGGCTCAGGCGGCCGTTGGAGTGGCGGAACCAGCTGTAAATGATAGAAAATTTAAGTAATAGTAATATATATAGAGACTGTATCTCCACAACCCAACTAGTGGGTAATTGAACCCTTGTTAAGACTCTTTGACATAGATTCACAGCTTTTCGGGTTTCTATGGACCTGCTGTCAAAGAAGCAAGAATGAGTACCGGTAGCAATGGACTCAACGCTCTTTCCAACGGACAGGGGGTTATAATATGCAAAGACGGTAACCCATCGACGGAGCGATCGGGGCTTAAGGAAGGAGCCCCCACAAAGTCTACTAGTAAATAGCCAGACTTAATTCCAAAATATTTAGTTGCTTGTCCATTTTAGGACAATAGTGTACCTAGGTATATTAAAATAGTCATGTAAACTCATCGAAGAGAGTAATTTTAAGAACATTCACAGTTTAATCTGAGTCTCAATCTGTAAAAAATAAGTCTAATTTTCCTATATTTTGTCATTTTTTGGCAATGATGAAAAATTGTTATATGTCAATTCATTCGTCGAATAAAAAATATTTGACAATGAAAACCCAGCTCTTAGTACATAAAACAGGGATTCGAAAACAACCTGAGATTTCAAAAATGCATTTGGTTTTACTGTGAAAGACTCGCGAAACAACCAGCTTAGTATCATAGTACATTCCAGCGTTTCCAGAGACGGATCCCATTAGCTTAGTTTGTTTTTTTGTGCTTCGTTGAATTGTCCATATTTTAAGTATGTATTTACTCTGGCCGTTTGAATGGCTTGCTTAAACAGCTGGTCTGCTATAATGGGAACGAAGCCAAGTGTGCTCCTCATTGTAGCTATCTATTGCTAATGTTCTTTATATGCTTTTGAAAGGACGAATAATGAATATAATGATGTACAGAATTTACACCTAGTAAAATGCAAACAAAGGTGTCGTATTACCAAAATAGTTTCAGTCGGTGTTTTCCTATATGTATACTCGTATTAGGTACAATTTTATAAATAGGAAGTTTTGATGTAATGTGACACGTATACCTGTATGTAGGTGGTGGACTTCCAATCGCACAGCACACCAATCGAATGTCACCACCTTGAGGCACCATTTCATCTTCAGAGACCGTCAACATTCTCGGTGCCATACTTGATGATGCGTCTGCAAATAAAACTTCCATTAGTTATATACCAATAACTAGCTTTCTAACAGTCCTTTTAAAGAAAAGAAGGCCGTTGGTGGTGGTACATACGATGTCGTGTAACGACAAGAAAAGACTTTAGAGGGAGACAGTATTTATTAAGTATACAGAAATTTAGAGACAAGATGGAAGTGTAAAAATGAATAACGTAGATGAATGATTGATGAGTGATGGTGAAGGGCGGCCCCTGGTGGACCGGCGGCAGTTACGAAGGAGCGGCCCTGGTGGACCGGCGACAGCAACGGACGAGCGGCTCTGGTGGACCGGCGACAGCAACGGACGAGCGGCCCTGGTGGACCGGCGACAGCAACGGACGAGCGGCCCTGGTGGACCGGCGACAGCAACGGACGAGCGGCCCTGGTGGACCGGCGACAGCAACTGACGAGCGGCCCTGGTGGACCGACGACAGCAACGGATGAGCGGCCCTGGTGGACCGGCGGCAGCTACAGAGGAGCGGCCCTGGTGGACCGGCGGCAGCGACGGAGGAGCGGCCCTGGTGGACCGGCGGCAGCTACGAGGAGTGGCCCTGGTGGACCGGCGTCAGCTACAGAAGAACGGCCCTGGTGGACCGGCGGCAGCTACAGAAGAACGGCCCTGGTGGACCGGCGGCAGCTACAGAGGAGCGGCCCTGGTGGATCGGCGGCAGCTACAGAGGAGCGGCCCTGGTGGACCGGCGGCAGCAACGGAAGAACGGCCCTGGTGGACCGGCGGCAGGTACAGAGGAGCGGCCCAGGTGGACCAGCGGCAGCTACGGAAGAGGGACTGCCCCGGCGTCACAAGGCCGGCAGCAGTCGAGGGCTCCGGCGGCAAAGGGCCAGGCAGCTCCAGGCGCACCAGTTTTATAGAGACTGGCACAGCAGGAAACACCCTAGAAGGGCTCTCGAGGCAGCGTTTACTGGAGACCTACTTTTAAGAGGCTTGTTTGGAAGCCAGAGCTCGACCGACCACTGCTCTGCGATGATTCCTAAAGAAACCTCGCAGAACGGTTGGAGGTCGAAATTTAAAATATTCGAAAATATGGACGAGGAACGGTAAATAATTTTACCATAAAAGAGTTCGAATAACAATTATAAAATAAAAATAGCAGACCAACAAGAATTTTGATGAGAAGGTTGTCATAGATACATCATCAACAATGTTGTCAAAAAATGTCAAAATAATGAAAATGTTCTGTAACAATGTAAATATAAATGGTATTAAATTAAAAAGTGCAGTGTTTGATAGGAAAAAGTGATACAGTCCTGCATAGGTACAGCTTCCTACACTAAGGGGTCGCTAAGTAACCGAAACTTAGGCGTAAAGTTGAGGACTGAGTTTGTGAACAGAAAAATGAGTCCTGGTGTAGTGGAATATGATCAAAACAGAGCCTCATAATAATGGAATGCATATTATGGACCGTGGAAATGAATGATACATATATAAGTATGAATATGAGTATAAATAATAAGTGTAAGTATATCTGAATATGTACATAACATTACATTTTCCCCCCGACCCTGGAAAAATTTTCAACTGTAGAAAATTTTCTAATAAGATTTCAAGTAGGGACTGTAAAACAACACTTCACACATTCATCCATCTCCATTCACCCATTCATACCACCTATCTCTTTCAAGCAATCTTCTTCATACAGGTATGGGTGGAGTTCACAATTGATGACTGCCACTCATAGAAGTGTGTTTTAGAATGACGACAAGGCTTATTTTTGGAGTTGTCAGCCGCTCCAGACTGGAAGGAAAAAAAATAAGGAAACATTAGTAAATGTAAGTAGAAATTTAAGCTCCTACGAGAGCGAAAGAGTTAGGATTTGGTTTAGGCTTATTTTAGGAGTAACCAACCGCTCCTGCATAGGCTTATTTAATGAGTTGCAATCCGCTCCATACGGTAAAAGAATGAGACTTAAGAGTAGGGTCGAGCAAATGTAATGTAATGTTTGTGTAGTGAGTGATGTTAATATATAATATAAAAAATAAATAGAATGTGCAGCTGTAAACAAAAGAATGAAGTAATATTTACATAAATAATTAGTAGATAAAGTAATTGACATTAATAAGAATCGTTTTTCAAAGAATCGAAAGTTTTGAAGTTAAAATATCTTCCGATGGTGTAGTGGGAGCTAGCAGAAGTATCTGCTTCTTTAATAACATAAGAGTTTTTGCTGGTTCCTCCAGTCTAATTGTAACTTCATATTCAAACTCGTTTTTATTTAAGAGTTCAAATTTGATTGGACGAGACATATTTAAGTGTAAGTTAGAAAAAGATAGTTAAGTATGTAAAAGTATACCTTGTTTTCCTGTTAGGAAAAAAAAAAAATTAAGTTAGGTGTAGTAAGTATATATGAGTGAATGAGTTATGTGTGTGTTAAGAGAAAATGAAAGGGATAGAATAGCCAAAATATTTAACCAAAGAGCTGAGAATGTACGACACTAGACGAAGTGTTTCTTTTGAATTTAGGAAGTTAAGGGGGTGCAGGAAATTTTAGTTGGGCGCCAAACTGTCGTGTAACGACAAGAAAAGACTTTAGAGGGAGACAGTATTTATTAAGTATACAGAAATTTAGAGACAAGATGGAAGTGTAAAAATGAATAACGTAGATGAATGATTGATGAGTGATGGTGAAGGGCGGCCCCTGGTGGACCGGCGGCAGTTACGAAGGAGCGGCCCTGGTGGACCGGCGACAGCAACGGACGAGCGGCCCTGGTGGACCGGCGACAGCAACGGACGAGCGGCCCTGGTGGACCGGCGACAGCAACGGACGAGCGGCCCTGGTGGACCGGCGACAGTAACGGACGAGCGGCCCTGGTGGACCGGCGACAGCAACGGACGAGCGGCCCTGGTGGACCGACGACAGCAACGGACGAGCGGCCCTGGTGGACCGGCGACAGCAACGGACGAGCGGCCCTGGTGGACCGGCGACAGCAACGGACGAGCGGCCCTGGTGGACCGGCGGCAGCTGCAGAGGAGCGGCCCTGGTGGACCGGCGGCAGCTACGGAGGAGCGGCCCTGGTGGACCGGCGGCAGCTACAGAAGAACGGCCCTGGTGGACCGGCGGCAGCTACAGAGGAGCGGCCCTGGTGGACCGGCGGCAGCTACAGAGAAGCGGCCCTGGTGGACCGGCGGCAGCAACGGAAGAACGGCCCTAGTGGACCGGCGGTAGCTACGGAAGAGCGGCCCTGATGGACCGGCGGCAGCTACGGAAGAGGGACTGCCCCGGCGTCACCAGGCCGGCAGCAGTCGAGGGCTCCGGCGGCAAAGGGCCAGGCAGCTCCAGGCGCACCAGTTTTATAGAGACTGGCACAGCAGGAAACACCCTAGAAGGCCTCTCGAGGCAGCGTTTACTGGAGACCTACTTTTAAGAGGCTTGTTTGGAAGCCAGAGCTCGACTGACCACTGCTCTGCGATGATTTCTAAAGAAACCTCGCAGAACGGTTGGAGGTCGAAATTTAAAATATTCGAAAATATGGACGAGGAACGGTAAATAATTTTACCATAAAAGAGTTCGAATAACATTATAAAATAAAAATAGCAGACCAACAAGAATTTTGATGAGAAGGTTGTCATAGATACATCATCAACAATGTTGTCAAAAAATGTCAAAATAATGAAAATGTTCTGTAACAATGTAAATATAAATGGTATTAAATTAAAAAGTGCAGTGTTTGATAGGAAAAAGTGATACAGTCCTGCATAGGTACGGCTTCCTATGCTAAGGGGTCACTAAGTCGCCGAAACTTAGGCTTAAAGTTGAGGACTGTGACTGTGAACTGAAAAATGAGTCCTGGTGTAGCGGAATATGATCAAAACAGAGCCTCATAATAATGGAATGCATATTATGGACCGTGGAAATGAATGATACATATATAAGTATGAATATGAGTATAAATAATAAGTGTAAGTATATCTGAATATGTACATAACATTACAACGAGTAGCACGAGCCGAGCGTAAAGGTTACTCCAGCCGTCCAATCAATCCTCCTAGAGCAAGGGTACAGATATCCTACCACGTATAGTGTATTATAGTATAAAGTATATAAGGTAAGTTTTGAGCCGCTCCGTATTATAACTCGATCTGTATATCTCATTTTTATTTCCGTGATTTTCAAGCCAGTTCTAAACTAAAAGTTCTTTATAACGATGAGTAGAATGACTCGTCAAGAAGTCTTCACTTATTATAACAATTTATTTACAGTAAAATAAAGATACTAACGTGATACAGTGACCATAATAGATGAACTCCGCCTCTTTTCTCCAGTTAGCGCGTGCTGAGCCTCGCAGGAATACGAGCTGCCATCATCAGGGCGGGCGTCACGGACCACCAGAATGTCGCCGCGGCTACCTCCCACTATGTAGTGCCCACCTGGAACAAGAACATCTTGTTAAATATTCAAAACTTCACCTTTTAAGTATTTTAACTTGACATTCGAGATACGATGTCAAAAGCAGTGATACAAAACATTTGTGTTAATTTTGTATTTGTTAACACGGGAAGACGTTGATAAGCTGTACTGATGCCGCGGGCATTTCCTTAGCTGCCTCAGAATCTAAAACCTTTTGTCTTTCCGGTTGAACAACTTCAACAAAGCTGAAAACTACCAAGACTGATCTCCAAGGATACATGAGGGCTATCGTAAATTGTCTGTACTAGTGACAGCGTTTGATATATCAAACGCTGTCACTAGTGCAGACAATTTGCCCTGCTTCGAAGCAGGGCAAATTGTCTGTGCACAAAATCAAGCTTTCTATTTGATTGAACTACAACCCGCCGTCGATACATCCATCAACATCCTACTAGGAAGTTCAAGTGACACACACTAGTTGGTGGGTAGCGGGGCGGCAGTACCAATAATAAGGGTAGTTCAGAACATCTTGAATAGAGCATATAATGTAAAGATATATCTGTGGAGGCATGAGGAACAGGGAGTAAAGTTCACCCATCCTCCATAGAAAAGGGAGGATCCTCCGACCAGACGGGTGTTATGTCTGGCAGGCACTTGCCCAATGCTTGAAATTTGGAAGTTGTATATATGCTAGTTGCACGGTAAATTCTGATTGCGAGATGTAGAATTCGTGTGACGTCACTATGACGTGTTGTTCGCATGTAGCGGTTGTAGCTACCGCTACATATCTATTTAAGGAAAATAAAGATATTAAATTACCCGGAAGAAGTCGTTCTGCATGGAGAAGCAGCGCCACCGACCAGGTCCAATTATGTTTTGAAACTACCAAAAAGCCCATTTAAACATAGAAAATTTACATAAATTTTATTTTTTCCCTATTTGGCCAGCCATTCAGGAGGAGTTAAGTGATAAACACACGCACAGAAAAATTATATGTTAAGAGAACTGTAGTTATTAACAAATAAATTAACTGATGGTTTCTTATCTAAAGTCATGAGGGTAAATTTGCATTTATGTAAAATCGTCTTTCTATATTTTAACCTTTCTATCATTAACTATCTATGTACCAAGTATGAAGTGTAATAGTATAGTGCTCACAAGTGTGCTATGGAATTTTATTGAATAAACAATACTAAGAAATTGATTCTATACAATGCAATAATAGTTTTTACTAATGTTTATCAGCTCCAATAATGTTCCCGAATCCTAAGTTTAGCCCCTGTGGAGTTGGACCAGCATTGAGCCAAACATCTTTGTCAGACATGTATTAAATGAATTTAGGCCACCAGTTTTATAGCAAGGTGCTTCTGAAACTATTTTATGTGTGGAGGTAGTGAAACGCTCATGACTTTGAAATTAGGAGACAACTTCGATCGCGTGCACTTACCTATGATAGCGGGGGGTGACACCATTTGACCGAGCGACGTACTCTTGTGTTGGACAGTCAGAGAGAAAAGTCACATCATAGAAATTGTATTACGCTTAGCGACATAAAAGAATTGGAAAAGCCATCTGAAAGATGAAAAGTTAAACCAATTCCTATTTTTCTTTGTTGATACCGACTGATCTAAGCCTTTTGCTTTTACAGCTACAATATCTAGTAAATCCGATTATATGTTGTGTGGTTATGAAAACGTAAAGTGGAATACGCACTTAAGTATGAGTTTCTGCCCAAATGAAAAGCCAAATGAAAATATAGAAAATTTAACATCACTTTTGCTAACTGTTACTCAAATTGGAGTTTTTGGCCTAAATAGGTGACAACTTGGTCACCAGAGTTAAAGAGTTTTTGACGCCCAATATGTAAAAAGGGGTATAATTACATAAATAACAAGGGTACGAATTCTTGGGATAGTGAAAGAGTTTCTACTCATAATAAAATACTCTAAGAACTGTTATTAACTTTTCATTTTCATGTGTTTCTTAATGTCAAATCATAACAAACGTGTGAGCACAACACGTAGCGAGGCGTGTCTGATATCGTAGTAGAACACCGCAGGTCATGTCAGGTCATGTTCTTTCTCATTACTTCCGAACATTACATCAAAACTCCTTTAACTATTTCTCTTACAATCTGCATAGGTAATCATTCCAGCTTCCATTAGTGTTTGTTCACCCATTTCAAACAAATTAACAGTAAACTTTTGAGCACGCTTCACATAACCTTTCGTCCTGTTCAAAACGCTTGTGTGTGGCAGCGTCTCGCCGGTCGTCACCGTTTACGATCAGATAACTTTCAAGCGGGAGTTTTTCAATGAATTCTAAATGCGCGACTACCTCCCGGGCGCGGGCCCCCGTCGCTTCCGGCGCTTTGTTTCACGATTGTCGACTGTTAACTGATCCAGTCGATACTATTGTTACTTTGTTTGGGCTTTAAGCAATTTCGTTGTATAAATGTAAACGTAGAGGGTGTTTTAATAAAGGCTCTATATTATACTTTAAGAAATTTAAAAGAAAGATTGATAATTTTTGGGTTACCGAATAGATTTAATTACAAAACACGACATATTCAAAATGAGTATTAATTTAAAAATGCAAATAAACCTTTGTCAAAGAACATCTCGACTGGAAAAATAATAATAATAATACACTAGACCTAGTAAAATAATAACTGTTGATCCAACTATCGACTTCAGCAATGTTACTTAAAGTAGGTGGAAGATGTCTCTGAGCCGCAATTTTATGTTGAAACATCGATTGCTGTTCGTAAATACATGCATATGTTATACGTAACAATCACTACAACACTGAAAAAATAATCTCATCGTTTGTTTTCATGAGTAATAAAACATAGAGTTGGTGCCTTGTGACGTCACATGCACGCCGCCCTGCTCGTTCACGCGGAACAGTATAACGAAGGTTTAATTAACGCCTTTTTGAGCCCTTTGTGCCAAAATATTTTATATTGTCAACTGAACAAAATGAACTTTCGAAATCACTATTCATATATTCATTAAAAATGACAGAAAATTGAATTTTCTTTATTTTGTTTTCACAATGGGTCTTTCTGCACCCTTATACATATTATGTACTTGATTGACGAGGTTAAGTACTACAGAAACATTTGTGGAATAACCTCTGGTTTACAATACAACTTCAAATATTTTCAAGAGTTTTTCAAGAGTGCTAGTCACTCGGAAACCAGCTACTCGGTGGTAAGCCATAACATGTCTACCGGCAGAACCACCCACCAGACAAAGTCTTGCCGCCCAGCGATGCGTCGTGTTCCGTCTTGATGTCTGGTGAAGCCGTATGTAAGACGGGTCTGAGCAGTTGTGTTGCGATTTGTGCCGGGTACGATGCGCTTAGCTAAGGTTGTTGTGTCGACCTTTTGTTCGAGGAGGATCTCCAGATCAATCTCCCTCTGGCGCAGCATCGTTGGTCGTGTTGTTAGGTTTAACATAGCATGACCTCGCTCAACTACCGTCTTCCTTCATATTCACTCAGTTTTCTTTTTTTTCTTTTTTTGAGTAAATAGGCTCTTAATAAACTAGCGAGCTTTACCATCAATGATTGCATCACTGTTTACCATCAGGCGGGATTGCGGTCAAGCACTAGTATACAATTATAAAAAAAAATGCCTAGTTATTGAAATAAAGTTCATATTTGTCTAACTTGAAATAGGGTATGCAGCACTGCGCACCTGTACTATAGGAATGTCGAAACAATCCGTTCAATATAATAACATTATTTGCAGCTATTTTATTTTAATAAAACATAACTTATTCAACGAGAATAGCATAAGATTTTTAGAATACTTTAAATAAGATAAGTACAATCATTTTAAAACATTCTTAAGAGAAAGCGAGTAGCAAGGAAATGTTATAAAGCCACAGGCGAAGAGTAGCCAGCCTTTCATGGTTCTATAGGATGCATTTTGGGGAGTTTGCGAGGGAATTGCATGATTTAATCCCCCATCTCCGTTCCACCATCGGACAACCGTCGTACGGCGAGTTTCCACCCTTACGTTGTTTACGCTGCTACGATCCGGACGAAGCGTTTCGCCTCCTCCTTTATACCGCGTACATCAAGGGACTGGAACAACTTGCCGGCGGCGGTGTTTCCGTCGGACTACAATTTGAGTGTCTTCAAGGTTGGAGCGAATAGGCTTTTAATAAACTAGTGCGCTTTACCATCAACGATTGCGTTACTGCTTACCATCAGGCGGGATTGCGGCCAAGCGCTAGTTTATAAATTAATAAAAAAATTAAAAAAATATTTCCAGGTATCTGACACCTATTATTAAATATACATTACTTTCTTTAATACTAAAAGAGAATGTTGAATATCAATTCATAATTTAAATTAATTTCTTTATAACAAATTTAATTTAAATGGCGGAGACAGAAGTGGGCCATGAACAACAAGGAAACTTACTCTTGAATAAAATAAGAAAGACTCTGATTTACTTTTAATTTCGTTTGCAAACTTATTAAATTACTTTTGAGAGTAATTTATGGTAATATAAATGTCTGTGTCTGAAGGATGGTTAAGATTAAAATGTATCCGTTATTCATCTTTTATAGCCTTTGTTAGATTTAAATTCAAGTTATTTCGGGTTCATTAAAGAAATAAATACATTTAGAAATTAATACAGAATGGTTACTGAGAGCGCTACGAAGCTTATGCGTGCGCATGTCCGCGCTCAGTTGATGCCACCGGTCAATGCACCCGGCTCGCCCGTGCAAACGGAGCGTGGACCATATTTTTGTTGGGACAATCAAGTAGGATAACAAGCTCATAACATTGTGGTCTTTCATGATATCTTTTTGAAATTTTGTACATTGATTAATTTACTTAAACTGGACACATGTTTCGGGTCTCGCATAAACAAAAAATAATGTTGTATATTATCACAACAAAATGATATGTGATCATGTGCCCTGAATGTGATATTGTACTGCATGCGCATATGTGATCATGTGCCCTGAATGTGATATTGTACTGCATGCGCATATGTGATCATGTGCCCTGAATGTGATATTGTACTGCATGCGCATATGTGACCATGTGCCCTGAATGTGATATTGTACTGCATGCGCATATGTGATCATGTGCCCTGAATGTGATATTGTACTGCATGCGCATATGTGATCATGTGCCCTGAATGTGATATTGTACTGCATGCGCATATGTGATCATGTGCCCTGAATGTGATATTGTACTGCATACGCATATGTGATCATGTGCCCTGAATGTGATATTGTACTGCATGCGCATATGTGATCATGTGCCCTGAATGTGATATTGTACTGCATGCGCATATGTGATCATGTGCCCTGAATGTGATATTGTACTGCATACGCATATGTGATCATGTGCCCTGAATGTGATATTGTACTGCATGCGCATATCGCTGTATGACTACTATATGTGATCATGTGCCCTGAATGTGATATTGTACTGCATGCGCATATCGCTGTATGACTACTATATGTGATCATTTGCCCTGAATGTGATATTGTACTGCATGCGCATATCGCTGTATGACTACTATATGTGATCATGTGCCCTGAATGTGATATTGTACTGCATGCGCATATCGCTGTATGACTACTATATTCTCGCCAAGCTCCATAAAGAATAGAGGTAAACAAACCAATTTAGGGTTATCACAACTCACGTTTTCAAATCTCCTGTTATTTACATGCTAACTATTTATTAACAATTCCTATTACAGCATATATCAATCACTAAAATATCATGCATAATAACTTGGTATTTCGAAAAACCATTAAAAAGTCGACGTTAATTTTACGTGATAGCCCTACAAAAAAAGAAAGATGGATGAAATCCAGGTATTAAATACATTTTGTGGATGAATAAAGTGAATAGAATTGAGGCATTTGTCAATACAATTTTGCGTATTTTAAGTAATTACTTTCAAATCAACTGCATAACACATGCATTGTAATACTTTCAAGTATGGACTAAGTATAATATATAATTATGTATTAAAAATGTTACCTATTAGGAAGTTAGCTTACATTAGTGTCGTATTTAATTCAAATCGGTTAAGCGTTCTATGCAAATCATAAATATTTAAACAAATAAACTGTTTCCATTAGTAGGAAGTAAAATTATTACTTTTAAAAACATCGATCTAGAAAAAGATGTTAACATCTGTCTTTTAGGCGTAAACTACTCGTTGCCTAGCAGCGGTTTGTTTACCTCTATTCTTTATCAAATTTGGCCGACATATAGGTGTGCTTGGTCGCCAAACAAATACCAGTATCCACTTTATTTTAATTATATGAAGAATAAATGATTTTAGAATGACAAGCACTATTGAAAAAGTAAAGAAAAAAATGTTTGGAGTTGTAGCATAAGATGAACTTTATTGTCTAGGAATTAAAGTTACTTTTCTTTTAAATTAATTTATCTGTGTAATATCTGGCAAAATATAAATAAGGATATGGCATGACATTGTCTTCCAAGGCTTAATATCGGTGACCCAAATAGATAAAATTCAAAACCCGACCTAAAGGAAACCCAGAGACAGAAGGAGAGAGAGAGAGAGTTCAGGCAGCTGTTTGGAGGATATACCAGGTTTAAAAACCAGTCTCTTTTTCCCACTCACTTTTTTCAGTGTCTATATGTAGTTTAGTATTTGAGTCAGTGAGCCACTATACTTTTTTACAAAACATCTCCTGGTGGTGTCCTATGCGAACAAGTGGTTAGTTATGTACCTGCCCGTTACATATATAACAAACCCAAGATTTTTTGTGTACTTCGGAGGAGAAAAGAAAACAAAAAAGTTCCCCAAAATTCCCAATATTCATTCAACAACGAGCCTATCTGCTTATCTAGCAGAAAATAACGCATCCAGATCGACGGTAATAGGGCCATCAAAACCATTTTCCTTAAGGACCAAAAAAAAAATATAACAAAAGCCTCTTAAAGACAAGAACCTCGTCCAGAAATTAACTGATCCTTTATCGCGGCCTCAACTTGTTCGATGTCGGCTTTATGAACGGTGCGTCATTCAAATAACCATAAAAATGGATGCCGGTGCTGTTAACAGAATGTACCTATATGTTACAGTCAAAACGCCTAATTAGACAAAAGTAGTTTTGTCTAGTTTCAGAGCAAACCGTTTATAAAGCCTAATCAGTCTTTTAGGGAATAATGTCATTATACCGCACTACAGCGCAATCATTGTATTCCACAAGCATTATTCCTTGCTCCTGCCAGTAGCGTACCCCTGCGGTTCAATAAATGTCAGCAAGAATCGTTTTCGAAGTTGCTAGTTACGGGTTACGTCTGTAGGCCGCGCGGTGGAGGGCATTAAGTTTTTGGTGTGCAAGTGGTGAAATTGAGATTAATATGAAATATTTATTTCAGTACTACTTACTCAATACATTCTGTTAATTATTTTTACGTGTTTGTTGTTTGTTTTCAAGTAGATTTATAATGTTTTGTTCACTTATTAGATAACGGATAACTCGAACAGATTGTGTGACCAAATTTATAGATGATAGAGGATAAGACGAAGACGACGACACTTTGATCGATAATGAGAGAAGTGGAACAATAAATATCTTTAGTAGCCTCCGCCCAAGGAGTACTTCAGGGCGTATGCACTCTATTGCTAATCTATGTAGGTAGAATCTATACAATGATAATTGTTTTAAAAAGTGTCACAAAAGAACATAAACCTATCAAACTAATAGGTTTCTAAATAAATAGTAGTGTTTCTTAAAATACTTTTTAACCGATTTTCACAGCTAAACGCAGTTTTCACTGATTTACAGTCTGACTGTGACATTAGTATTAGAGTTGGAAGCGTCGTGGGGAGGTTTAGCTGATGGGTGACGCGAGATAAGCTGGAAGAACGTCTGTTGTAGTCGATAAGTGTCGGTAAAACCGCCTTTTTAATTTGAGTTATGTAAAGTGAGTTTATGTGGGTGAAGGAAATTACAATATAAAAAGTGTTTTAATATAAGAATAAATGATAAATAAATGATTTATTTTCTGTAAGTAGAATTGTATAAATACTTTTAAACGGCTTTTTTTAAACTATCAGGTCGGCGTTTCTTATATGATCAATCTGAGAAGAAAGGTCAAGGAAACAAACTCAGACATCACAATTAAACGATTAGATGGAATGAATAATCTACACTAATATTATAAAGAGGAAAGATTTGTATTTTTGTATGTAACGAATAAACTCAAAAAGTACGGGACCGATTTTAATAAACTTTTGTCTAATCTCATATCAAAAAATTAAAAATATAAAATCAAAAAGGAGTTTATATTGACGTACTTTACCAATAGTATATCGAAAGAAAATTAAAAAATTAAATTATAACATTATTTCTATAACAAAATAATGTTATATTTTTTTTTTCATTACGGTACAAACCATAGACGGCCATTGATATAATATTAAACTAAGGTAGATAAGTCACTAGCGCATTGAACTTGAAGCGTACAAAATATCATATCTGTTTAATATTATACCAATGAAGACAGTTACTATTTCATTTTTTATCTGTGGCTGCGCGCGCTTTGGCGCATGCGCTGTGATGCAGGGTGTAGAATTGTTAACATTTTGCATATTACAATTATGAAACTGAATAAATGGAATAGTGTTGCGTTAGCGTTAGACGCACTGAGATTAGATAAAGTAGTGTATGAAACTGTACATAATTAGGTATTACACACTCGTGTGATACTAATAAAAAACTTGCTTCGCTCATTTTTAAACTCACACTCACGCCATTTTTTTTTTTTTCGATATGGCATCTCGTAGGTAGCCATTAAAGACCGTAACTACTTAACCGGACTTTCCTGTGCCTTAATTAAAAATAAAGCCTCCAGCCAGGGGCACTTAAAACTAACTAAAAATTAGGCGACTACGCACTAAGGGCACCCCCTGTGGGGTACGAACCTCGGCTTAGGGCGTCGCTAGAGAGGACACCAAGGGACGGCTGGTTCGAAAGTTATACTTAATGGTTTGATGACCGCGGCGTTTCCTAGTATTAGCTCTGAGAAGAAAAGCCGAAATAAACTCAGAGGTTGGGACATTATTATAATTACTGGCTCAGCTGCGGCGCGGGCTGGCCTTCATCGGACAAGGGACAGGGGAGGGGACTACTACGTGGAGCGCGTCGCGATGGACCTCGGCGGCGAGGTCGGTAGGTCGGTCTGTGTTACACAATCATGCTTAATACCCCTCATTATGTATCAGTATCATAAACTACTATTTTCATTTGAAAGCCACATTATCACTGAGTAACATAGGCTATATTTAGTACTAGATTACAACAAAAATCTTTAGAAATTCTTATTAAATCCAACCGAAGGTGTAAAAAAATTAGTTATAAAATGTCTTTCATCGCATACGCTGCGAAGAGTATTAATGATAGGACAAAAAAATGTTCACCAATATTATAGAATATATCAATATCTACAAAAAACTTCGCGAGACCATATGTATAACTATTCGCATCGAGTAACTTAATCGACGAGAGGGGTAGTGCGGGAGAAGGGGGAGCACCATTATGAACTGGTCGGCTCCTTACACAGGATATCTCACAATATCATTTTTTTTTTTATTTACTTTTTACGACAACACGACACCGGTTAATTTTCGATGCGTTTTTAACCAATAGAGCATTAATCCTTATCCAATTTAATACCTTAAATACATTATTGATTTAATATAGATATAAAAATTGCGGGGTGTCGCTTTCGCGGTGGTTTTTTATACAACGTTCACAGTATTTCTGAAGTGTATTTAGTATCAGCATTGCACCCGTGCGAAACCGTTGCGGGTCGCTAGTATTACATAAAATTGTAAATTGGTATGTTTAATGCAAATTAGAGAATGCCACCACAGTGCCATATTAAGTACGACATACATTTTTTTACGTTGTTGAAAAAACACCGGCTAATTAATTGCGAATCGAGCTCGCGCAGCAACTGTTTCGTAACATTATCTATACAAAATAAATAAAAAGTACTGTTTTTTCTGTTGTTACATCGGCAGCAGAAATACATAATTTGTGAAAATTACAACTGTCTAGTTACAACTGTCTAGTTACAACTGTCTAGTTACAACTGTCTAGTTACAACTTTCTAGTTATCAGTTATCGGGCAGTGAAGTCTAAGTTATAGGGGCTCGGGATACGAACTACTCATAATTAGCAGTCCTAATTATTTTGACCGCATGTATTGTAATCTTCTATGAAATAATGAAATTTTTTGATAGTCGACGAAAAATTCATGCGCCTTTTAGGTTTGAATTCATACATTCTTTTTAATTTCCGCTTTGTTTGTTGGTGATCTTATGTATTGTAGCGCCATGAAAAAGGTTGAAAGGCATTCTTGTGTGTAAACTTACTCACTAATAACTTGTTCCATTGCACGTCCCCACCCTTTTTTTTCGTTCCGGGGTGGAAAATCCTCAATGGATGTCCGCCGCCCTGGGGTGGGCGACGGGGTCTGTCAGACTCCTACTGACTAAAAACCACCCCGGTGTCTCTCTGGTCACGTGCGCACGGAGCCGCGGGAGTCCTTGATTCTGCCGCAGCACCAAACTATCGCGCCGGCCCGGTCTGTCCGAGCCTTGCCTCTTGCACTGGGTAGTGAGGTATTAAACTACCCCGTGCATCGCCTCTGAGGCGCACGCCGACACACGCGCGCGCCTCCGCCTCGGGGTCCAATGAATAAGGGGCGAGGACTTCCCCATATCCCTCGCCCCTGGACTCATTTATGGGGGCTGGAAGAGGGCATTATCCGCTCTTCCTCGGCGCCCGGTGCGTCTCCGGCGGCCCGGGAAGGGAGTTGAGATCTCCCTCTCCCGTTCAGCAGCTTCCTTCCGCGACATCACGTCCTCGCAGAGGGACACCACCGCGTCCCACGACTCTGCGCTGCAGACCATCCTCCACACTACTGCCGGCAGCGTCAGGTCACCTCCTACTTCGTTTTTGAGGACACGGCGCTGCTCCTCCCAAGCTACACACTCGGAGAGCGTGTGTTGCGCCTTGTCCTCCCCGCATTGGACGCAGTGGTAGCACAGAGCGTCCGGCTCCCTGTCTATGCGTCGCAGGTAGTACTTGCCGAAGCAGCCGTGCCCCGACAGTACCTGCGTGGTGACGCAACTCCCAACGGCTCCCTGTCGTTCAGCACCCTGAACGTCCGCCGTACCGTGCCTCCTCCCGAGCCTGTCGTTGAGTACTGGCCGGATCGCCTCGATGGTAGCAAGGTAGGGCGCATAAGCCTCTGCCGCCAGTCAGCCACCAAGACCTGATGGAGCTCCTCTCGGCACAGCTTGATCTGCTGCTGCACCGGACTGGAGCCCCGTGCCCGCTCTTTCTCGCGCCATCGGTACAATGACGCGAGTACTTTCGCCGCTAGGTCCCAGGGCGGGGATCCGGCCAAGGCACGTCCCCACCCTATTTCAACTTAAATATGTGTTAACTTTATTCCAATGACAAGTTAAGTTCAGAGTGATTAAGTACTATTGAAAAAGTTATAGAAATGTTAGAAGTTGTAGCGTGAACTGAATTGTATTGTGTAGAATTTAAAGTTATTTTTACATTTTGGAAAATTAATCACGAACACATGAGATGTAAGTATATGGCAAGAATGATAACAATGACAATACAATCCTGATAGTTACATTGTAATAATGAAAACTCAAAAAATTGTTAGGTTAAAATATAGGTGAAGGTGATATAGGTGAAGTTTTATTTAATAATTTCCGTTCTAAGGTTTGGTCTTTTTAATATAAAAATATTTATAAGACAATCCGTTATTTTTTATGCTGAGCGCGTCTGAGTAGCAATACATGTAGAATACATTAGCTGTTTATTTTACGGAAAGCAGTAAAATTCAGCTGAGCGAAAAGAGCGAGCTAAGCTAAATGATGCTTGTAATAAATGTGCATGCTCATGACGTATTGCTACTTAGCAATGACTTAGAAATGACTGGTGTTAACTTTAACACCAGTCATTTTACAGGGGTAAAATTGTTAAATACAAAATATCTACTGGCTAACTTTAATACTTTACGGACAAAAACAGGGTAAAAAAGTTATCAAAAAAGTTATAAAATTAAAAAAAGACTTTAATACTCTATCGTATTTATTAATAACTATCAACGGTTACGTTTAAGTTGAAAAAAGGAGCCCAAGCGGTAAAAATAGTCAGCCGGTACACAAGTTTTAATTTTAAAACCTTTTTACAAATTCTTTCATTAGGCAAAATCAGTTTTGAATTTTAAATACAATAACAAAATAAACACGTACTCAAAATCAATGTGTGTTCAGTCCTTAAAAATTTGACAATCGAAATAAGTTTGCACATTTCCTTTCAACGAAATTCTCACAGCATTCCTGACAATGGAATACAACCATAACAATTGTGTCAAGTGGATCAACTGCAACAATTCTCACAGCATTCCTGACAAGGGAATACAACAATAACAAGTGTGTCAAGTGGATCAACTGCAACAATTCTCATAGCATTCCTGACAATGGAATACAACCATAACAATTGTGTCAAGTGGATCAACTGTTACAATTCTCACAGCACTCCTGACAATGGAATACAACCATAACAATTGTGTCAAGTGGATCAACTGCAACAATTCTCACAGCATTCCTGACAATGGAATACAACAATAACAAGTGTGTCAAGTGGATCAACTGCAACAATTCTCACAGCATTCCTGAAAATGGAATACAACAATAACAAGTGTGTCAAGTGGATCAAATGCAACAATTCTCACAGCATTCCTGACAATGGAATACAACAATAACAATTGTGTCAAGTGGATCAACTGCAACAATTCTGGATTGCAGTAAACTGAAGACCTACATATTATTCAAATATATATTTGTATATACATATATCAATCCGAACTGGGCGAGCGTGGTAGATTACGGTCATTCCCTCTCACCGAGAGGAGGCCTATGTCCCAATGGTTGGATCATTATATTCTGATTATGTTATGTTATACGTATATACAGGGTTCGGCACTCGAAGTGTTACTAATTTTACGTTGCTATAGCAAGTAAACTGTTTACAATATGGCGCCCATTTTTTCACATTCCTTTGTGTATGGTATTGTTAATAAACTAACAAAAGCCTACTATTTTTCGTCGTTGTTAAAAATAGTTTTGCAGATGGAAGTCAAACGAAACAGTGTCATTGCTTTGTATTTGGCTGGAAAATCGCAGGCAGCCATCGTTAATGAGCAAGGACATTTACACTTGAACAAAATATTTGTGTAACGGACCATCACGCGTTACAATGATACGGGTAGCATCAAAAAACACCATGGAGGTGGACATCCAACAACAGCAACATCATCAGCAATGGTTCGAAAGGTCAAGGCTAGAATTGAACGAAATCCACGACAAAGCGCAGTTAAATTAGCGAAAAGTCATAATGTATCTGCCTGAAGCATAGGGCGCATATTAAAAAATAAACTTCAACTGAAGCCCTACAAATTACAAAAAGTGCAAGATCTGACACTTGCACAAAAGACAGTTCGTCTAGAAAGAGCTAAGAACTTAAAGCACTTCACGTTGATAGCTTGCTTGAAAATTTGGTATTTTCCGATGAAAAATTTTTTACCGTTCAGTAATATGTGAACAAGCAAAATGATCGCGTATGGTTAAAGTGTAAATCAAATGAAAACGCGCTCTCGTTTTCATTGACCAGGGTGTAAAGATAAACCAGCAGATCCACCGTAAAAATATTTTAAACGATGCTTTGTTACCTTGGGCACGTAAGCAATTTGGTAGAAATCATTGGACCTTTCAACAAGACTCGGCACCATCGCACAAAGCACGTGCAACCCAAATTTTTTTACAAGAAAATTTTCCGAGCTTCATTTCTTCGCAACAATGGCCACCATATTCCCCGGACTTAAACCCAATGGATTTCTCCATATGGTCAATTCTAGAAGCCAAAGTGTCAACAAAAAAATATGAGACAGTCGACGCCTTAAAGATTGCGCTTTGCCGAGAATGGAACAAAATACCACCATATTCCCCGGACTTAAACCCAATGGATTTTTCCATATGGTCAATTCTAGAAGCCAAAGTGTCAACAAAAAATATGATACGGTCGACGTCTTAAAGATTGCGCTTCGCCGAGAATGGAACAAAATACCAGCAGACCACATTCATGCAGTGTGTGAAGCCTTCTCGGTCAGACTCGATACTGTTATCCGCGCTAAAGGTGGCCATATCGAAAAATAGCTTCTTTTTTATTTATTGTATATTGTCTTTTTACGATACTGAAATTTTTAAATAAATACGCTCATGTTTAACTGAATTACAGCATTTTGAATTGGTAACACTTCGAGTGCCGACCCCTGTTTATAGCAATTTTTTCTGTATACGAAACCTGAATATCAACCAATCACTCGATGGTAGGCCATAACATCGGCTGTCGGCAGAAGTTACCACCCACCAGACAAAGTCTTGCCGCCAAGCGATTCGTCGTGTTCCGGCATGATGTCTGGTGAAGCCGTACGGACGACGGGTCTGAGCAGTTGTGTTGCGATGTGTGGCGGGTACGATGCGCCAAATATTGTTGTGTCGGGAGTTTGGTCGTGGAGAGTCTCCAGATCAATCTCCCTCTAGCGCAGCTTCGTTTGGTCGTGTTGTTCTTGGGTTTAACATTGCATCACCTCGCTCAACTGCCGTCATCCTTCCTATTCCTTAGTTTTTTAAGTGAATAGGCTTAATAAACTAGTGCGCTTTACCATCAACGATTATATCACTGCTTACCATCAGGCGGAATTGCAGTCAAGCACTAGTTAATAATTATTAAAAAAAAACTAGTTAGTTCAGTATAAGCAACTGAATCGAAACTACAATAATAAAATTTATAAATTTTTAACTATTTTTGGGTTGCGAAATTAAATTTGAAAAAGATATCAGATGAAATTTTTTACATAGATTCTTTACTTAAAAATACTGGACACTTGTTTCGGGTTTCGCATATACAAAAAGTAAAGTTGTATTAATTCAAAACCGCAAACTGATAAACATCAATTAATGTAAGGAATGGATTCTGCAACAGCGAGTTCTTCAAACTGGCGGCGGATATTAAATCAAGCGCGCGGGTCATCTGCATAAACGTCGGCGAAACTGTCGACCAGCTCCGACAGTCAACTGCATCTGCTGCAGATCACTAGATGGTGCAAATTAGCCTTTTCTGTTCAACTTCTAAAAGTTTGCGTTAGTTTTATGAAGGAAAAATAGGAGGGAAGTTAGTTAAGCTTGGCTGGTGAAGACAGTTTAAGAGACAATTATAATTACATTATGCAAAGTAAAGTGTCGTTAAATTCTTGTCGAAGCTAAAAGTAATCATTTCCAGTAAAAACTCCGCGAGTTATCTGTTTAAGAAAAGAGTGGTAATTCGTCGCAACTGCATCAAAGAAGAACATTAAACTTGTGTTAGCGACGCTTAACTTTTACGTAAAGTTTGAATCTTATTGTCGCAGCGCACAGACAATTGAGAAAACTTCCCTATTCAAATCGTACTCTTCTTATTTATTAAGCGACTGAGCAAAGAATTGACACAGCACCGTAATGTGGTATTGTTGAGGTAACTGGAACAACTGACAGCCTATATATGTACGTAAATCTAGTAACTATCCGTCTTGACTAAAGAATAAGAAAGTCAACAAAGTGTTGGCCGAAAAATAACGTTTAATTAAACCATAGTTATCAGATTATCAGAAACAAAATAACTCTGTGAATTTAAGACTCAGAGTCTATTAAGGATAAGAAGGCAAATGTTGTGCGTTCAACTTGTCCGGACAAGGTAACTTATTCGCTGCCTCCGGAGACAGATTAGCTGCTCGTCAGTATTTGCCGTTGGAATGATGTTAATTATTGCAGGGACCTTTGTTCCGACAACACATTAGTGGGAATTTATTTCATGTGGTGAGATTAATGTTAAAGATAGATCAATTTCAAGATAAAAGAAAAAGAACACAAAACTATTTGCTTTAAAAAAGAGTATCCTCATATAAGAAAAACTGCATAAAATACAAATATATGTATGTAATAATTTGTTTGATCATAACCAAGAGTGTTCAATCAAGTCATATTATAATTGATTACCACTGACAAACGTCGGACGCGATAACGTTTGTTTTTTTAAATAATTACTTATTCAACAGTCAATACAGTTTTCCCATTGTCAGCTAATCCTCTACTATCTGGTTACAGGGTCCGGGTAGATGAGAAACAGCACTGTCGATGTAATAGTAATCATTACGATAAGTATATTCAACATCATCTACAATAAATCAGCAAATGTATCTAGTACAGGTGCGCCGTCTACAGTTACATCATTAACTGTCACATAATTCTCTGAACACAATATCAAAAGACTTAACTAGAAAATATACAAAATTTAGACTACAATTTAATCTGGTTCATTTGAAATCGAATCAAAAGAACACCATTTTGACGTTGTACCTACATTTCAAACAATTCTAAGAGGTTTTATATTAATTAAGACGTTTGAAGCACCGCTCACCGGATCCCGCCGGTAACTGTGCTACGCACCACTTATTCCACGGTTATCTTAGCATTTGAGGTCCAATGGGTACTTACTGGCCTTCTTGAGAATCTGTTGTTCGTTGCTCATTCAAGATAAAATTGAGTTGGTGTCTGTTTGGATGTAAAGAAAGCTTCCGCTTCATTACTACCAGGCGGAAGTTGTAGCAGCCAAGAGAAGGAAATTGTTTACATTCATAACAGTGCACTCAACAGATAAGTAAAGAAAACAATAGAAATTGCTTTCGCCTTTTGTACAGAAAATATGATAGATGGAGTCAGAAACATTGTTCCTTGGTTGGCTGCCATTGTTGGTCTTGTTGTTGGGTTTAACTTTGGATCACCTCGCTCAACTACCGTCTTCTTTCCTATTCACTCAGTTTGTGTGAGTGAATAGGCTCTTAATAAACTAGCGCACTTTACCATCAACGATTGCATCACTGTTTTTTTGTAATGATTATAAAAACTAAAAAAAAAACATGAAATTAAGTAAAGACCCATGTCGGAGCGAGTAAAAATTTATAATATAGGTATGAAGGAATATGGGGTATATGCAATTTGTTCGTTGTTGTATCCAACTATATTTATCTTTGTTATGGTCGAATATGATGTACTGAAGGTCAAGGGCAACACACACTCGTTACTTATATCTTTAATGTAATTAGAGGGAAAATACTAGATAATTCAAATATATTGCGAATGGTAGAGCTAGTCAACCGGAGAGGTACGTGGGCGTCGTCGTCAGCCACGGCTGCTAGCCGAGCCGCGCTCGATCTATGTAAGTTGCCGTGCAAGGCGCCGCTCACGAGCGGGCTTCGCTGTATCAACCACATTATTGATGGCTTGGACATATTCTGTTCCGCTTTGGGTGAGTTCAATAGAATAACTACCTCTATAAAAACTGTGTAACTATCTAAATGTTTAGTGTGCTACAATGTGTGTATGTTTAGAATAAACAAATAAATATAGTGTAAACACCAAAATGAACAAAAAAATAAGTATGATAAAGAGAAAATACAAAAACCGCCGAACATTTAAGAAGTTCCGCAAACAAATATAAACTTGAGCTTAAAAACAATCTCCCGGAAAATGTCCAAGAAGTTGAATGAGTCATTACCTCGAGGAGTAATCGAAAAAGAGCGGAAGGTCCGTAAATGAAAACATTAATCGAATTTTCTGGTTCTAATCGAGAACTCGGAACTCATAAAGCAAGTTCAGCTCCCTTGTCCTGTCACCGACAGCCGCTTCCTACACTTGGATCAACGAAACATTCTTAATTTTCTCCTTTCGAAAGCAATAATCGGCCGTTTGATTCGTTCCAGAAAATTAATTTCGATTGTATAAGGTCCAGAATCGGTACTCTTGGAAACTTTCCAGACGATGTATCAACTGGGATTGGAGGAAGTTTACGTTTAATAAACATGTCTCACAGAAGGGAATATTCATTATTGGGACCCATAAAAAGATTCTAGAACTGCAAAAACTAAGTAACTATATGTATGTACAAATAAACTTTTTCGAAGCTTATTACTCAACTTGCTTATAATTTTGGAATAAAAATAAAAAGTTGTATTGAGTTCTAAATCATATTTGGTGGGTTGCTGAAGTTTATTGAATCAATCGGTTATTGAAATACTTTTTTTGTAAGAATTCAAGTGTGGAATTAACTTTTCTTTACATCTCAAAATTTCTCGTTGAAATTTAGAAATCACGTCAAAGACAGAATCATATTATATATAAATAACTTGATTTTACATATTAGATTTATCGCTAAAATCTATATCTAACTAACTGGCTAACCCACAATCAATAAAACTAACTCAAGAACCGTTGGACATAGTTTTAATTAGCTTTATTGGTATTTTTTTTCTGGCCGATTAGAAGAATAACTATTATAATAAGAGAAAAATTCGCGAAAATAATGAAGATTGATTTTAAGACGGTATGAAGTTAGCCGGATCAGTTTGATTATAAAATAATACTATTATGTAATTAGTACTTAGGCACTGTTTTTCCCTTCTGCATTACATTAGTTTGTTTACCCATTTCCGCGGTAAACGGCACATCGTTTGCTATTCTCATTGTTGGTTTCTTCTTCTTCTTCTGCAGCCTACAGGTCCACTGCAGGACGAAGGTCTCCCCCAAGGCTTTGATTGCATTGAAGGGGTTTGCCATAATTCCCCCGCTTAGCAGGCGGGTTGGGGATCTCAGTAATTTGATATTCCACAGGAGAAGCGCTTCTGTCTGCTTCCCTAGTGAGAGTTCCCTTAGTCGCCTCTTACGAGATCCACCGGAGGTTATGGGATGGTTCTAAAGCTGGTACCACACATCGTTGACTAGTCTATTTGAAATGCTTAAAGAGAAATTCTGGTAAAGCAACGAAATATTGATGCAGCGAATCTGTTCAAATTTATGAATAACAAACAATCAGGCTATATTTTTCCCACTGCTGGGATGGAGGCCTTAGTTGACCTAACGATCCCAGTGGTAGTTGAGTGTTATTTGTGATAGTTTTTTTCTGGGTAGCTCATATGCCGCTTTCCTTACAATGTTTTCATGGCCTAAAAGCGTGTATTTAGGGAATAATGGGAGTATCGCACATATTGCTAATATAAAAGTATGCCTAATTTCTACTATACAACGTGTTTCAGAAATATGAAACAATACTTTCAGATATTGAAGTATACCTTATATAAAATCTTAGTATTTCAAATTACTATTCAAATTATGACTAGGACTAGGACTTCAATATCTGAAAGTATTGTTTCATCTTTCTGAAACACGTTGTATAGTAGAAATTAGGAACTTTTATAATAGCAATACGTACGATACTCCAATTTTTTTTTCTACAAAACAAATAAAATGTTTTTTAAACATTTTGTCGACAACCCTAAACCTACGCTATAGCTGAGGTCGACTGCTAAATACCTACCGGAATACATTACCTACTGGTTCGCGTCAATAAAGATACTTACGTAAATATGTACCTAGGTACTTACTTAGTTGTCCTTAAAACTCGACTCTGTTTTATAACTTTTAAAATTGAATTTTAAAGTTATTTGTAGGGTCATCACTGCGAAGTTTTCGCACTAAACTTCAAAGCAAAATAATTAAAACACCCATGCACTTAGGTACCTCACACCGGTGCCATGGGTATGCAATATACATATATTTTATATACTGAAAGTATTATTTCATATTTCTGAAACAGATTGTATATAGATAAAATATAACTCCACTAATGAGGATGTGTATTATTCTTTCACTCCGAAACTACTTAATTGATTGTGATAACATTTGTCACATAAATATTTGAAAACTAGGGTTAACCGAAAAGATACTGTTTATGTAGATATTCCCATGGGATCGATACATATTCTAGTCAAACTGCGGGGTGCAGCTAATAAAATATAAAACTAGGCTTACCAGCCTCAGCGGCCAGTGGCGCCAGCACGATGCCGTCCTTGAACCAGCTGGTGACTGTCACATGGTTCTTCACAATGGAAGGCACGGTGCACGTCAGCAGGGCAGCGCCTCCGGCCACGCCGTGCGAAGACTTCACTCGTACGTCCCACGGCACGTCCATTACTATAATAAAAAGTGACTTGTTAGCAAGAATTTGTAACTGAGTCAGCTATATGTTTTTTTTTTTTTTTTTTATATGTTATAAACTAGCGCTTGACCGCAATCCTGCCTGATGGTAAGCAGTGACGCAATCGTTGATGGTAAAGCGCACTAGTTTATTAAGAGCCTATTCACTCTAGCCTTGAAGACACTCAAATTGTAGTCCGACGGAAACACCGCCGCTGGCAAATTATTCCAGTCCCTCGATGTACGCGGTATAAAGGAGGAGGCGAAACGCTTCGTCCGGATCGTAGAGGTGTTAACAACGTAAGGGTGGAAACCAGCCGTACGACGGGTCGTCCGCTGGTGGAACGGAGATGGGGGAATTAAATCATGCAATTCCATCGCACACTCCCCGAAATGCATCCTATAGAACACCGAAAGGCTGGCTACTCTACGCCTGTGCTCTAGGCTTTGGAGACCAACTCGAGTTAGATCAGGGTCACCAATCAGCCTCTTTGCACGTCTCTCCACTGAATCCAAAGTGGCCAGGTGACACTTGGCAGCACCAGCCCAAATGTGGCTGCAGTACTCCACACAAGAACGGACCTGTGCTTTGTATAACATTAGAAGCTGCCCAGGTGTGAAGTACTGCCGGACCTTTGCGATAACGCCAAGTTTCCTGGCAGCCACCTTAGCCTTGGACTCAATGAACCGCCCAAAGTTAAGGTCCGAGGAAATCTCAACTCCCAAAAGCTGAAGGCGGTCGGAACACTCCAAGGACACATTCCGAAAAGTAGGAGCCAAGGTGAACGGGCTCCTTTTGGCGGTGAAAAGACACGCCTGTGTTTTGGCGGCATTGAATGCTACAAGATTGGCATTGCCCCATTCGGAGACTGCCTGCAGCGCAACACTCGTTCGCTCAACCATGGCCTCTCTTTCGGACCGGATTGATTCCCTACTAGCCCGAGCACCCGGCAGGTATCTCTCTACAACTGTGCTGTCATCTGCATACCCATAGATACCAGGCATCAGCAGATCGTTAATATGCAGCAGGAACAGAGTTGCAGAGAGAACAGACCCCTGAGGAACACCGGCATTAGTTGACATGGGCTCAGAAGAGCATCCATCGACAACAACTCGGAGGGACCGTTCAGTCAGGAAGTCTTTTACCCAGCCAGTCAGGCTAGGGGAAATGAATACATTGGTAAAATACTTGTTTAAATTGTGGAAAAAATACCATTTGAGACCGCTTCATCTACTTGGAATACTCTAAAAGATCTATTTCAATAACGTGATGCCAGGGTTGGAAATAAATATGCAGAAGATTGTATCCTGAAACTAGTAATGTGTGATGTTTATAAGGTTTTTAAGTTATTTAATTTTTACTAACTGTAATTAAATTAAATTGGTATATGTTGTCAATATCGTATACAAAATACATAGGTATAGAATAAAATTTTCGGATTCCGAAATAATCTCTCTCTGCATACTCTGTAATACCATCGAAGTTGGCGTATTTGTAAATTTCACAAATTTTGTACACATTTCGTAATTATAAGCTAACAGAATTATTAATGATTACTGGAACGAATCAATCAGTTCATTAGCGATACATGTATGTATGTACAGCGTAGCGTTACCATGTAGGTATACATATATATGTATGTCTGCAGGTCAAGCTACACGAAGTTGTAAAATTTTCTTCTATCAACTTTAAATCTTAAAGCTTCAGGAATAAAGTTGACAATCAGTTAAGACATTGTAGTAGCTTGGTATGCTGGCGCCTGTACATAACGCAAACCGCGCGAAGATATTCCTATTTGAGTTATTTTGTGAATTTTATGTCATATCCGTGCTATGTTGTTAGTGGCGACGTAAGTGAGACTATATCAGGACATGTGTGTAGTCTGTCAACTTCGTGCTCTGACATGAGCGGCAATGTTGATATTTTTCCATTCCACGACAGGTTAAAAGGGCGGGCAGCGGAGATATCCTAGAAATTTGCAAGCCCCAGTGCAACACGAAGATTCCCTAAAATTCATGTTTCCTTCCGATCACAGTTATAGAACCTGATGCTTCTTATTATGGATCTTTAGTAAAAAAAAATTACCAGAAAAATACTACATAGTGAAAAATAACTAATTTCGGAAGTCGGTGACGAAAAACGAACATACTAAAACAAAAGACATTGACTTCTACCCGAAATTAGTTATTTTTCACTTTGTATTGTTATTTTATTTAAGTTGGTTGTATTGATTTAGTGAAAAAATGATTATTTATTCGTAATATATTTTTTTGCACTAGTTTATGATATCATTTTGACATTTATTTGGAGATACCTACGTCAATCAACGTCGAGGATAAAAGGAATTTGTCGGAAAATTAATTATGCCATCGAAACGACGAGATCAAATAAACGAAATATACAAAATCAAAGCATTTATTTAATAAACCAATTCAAGGTACTTTTGAATTGTCAAAGGGTCGATCAGTAAGTAAGATGAAGCTAGTCGCCCAACACAAACAATAGGTCGATCAGTAAGTAAGATGAAGCTAGTCGCCCAACACAAACAATAGGTCCATCTGGAGAAAGAAACTCCACGGACACTCTTTTAAAAATTGTTGCAAAATATTAATTGATTCATTCAGACGTGCACATTAAAAGAGTCCGTTAGAGAAAACAGAATCAATATTCACAAAAATAAACCGTGGCTGATTATCGTGGAGAGAGCCATCTAACGTTTTTTTTTTATTTATTTTTTATTTTAGTAGATACTACTCTAAGTAATACAAACAATGTTACTGCGATATTCAACTAGGCCCAATTCTGGGACCCTCATTTCATATTAATTTTATTTCAAATTGAGTTGATTTCAGAGTGACTAACACTACTGAAAAGTTATAAAAATGTTTGAATTTAAATTACAATATTATTCCATTCATACATAATCGTTGAAAATGAAATCAAAATTTTTTTAAAAGGAAATCGGGAACTTATGGTATAAACCTTTCTCTGCTTACCGCTTTAGGGGAATACAGGTGTAATGTTATGTTTTGTAGGGTATGCCATATAAGGTTTGTATTTCATCACAACTCCACGCGGACTGCAGATCCGCTATGAGCGCAGAATGTCACAATGATGCACGAACTCTATCTGCATAATCGTTCCCTCGATAGCTCCCCTAGATCAGCGTGTCACTCATTATCTGACCCGTCCCTCTTTAAACCCACAGCAGCCTAGTCTCTGTAATGATGACATGACATCGAGTGACGTCATTAATTAAACGAGCACACGTCCAGCGGAATTGGGTCAGCGGTTACTGCATGCATCAATTACGTGTAGTTTGGACGCCCATTGTACTGGGCTTTGGAGAATCGGTTACAAGTTTGGGATGGTTTTATTTAATCGGTGTTATGAAATTTGACGAAATATTATGAAATGTATGTTTTCATTTAATCTATGTATGGCAGACAGCAGGTCAAGCTACCACAAACTGTTAGATATTCCCAATCAACCTTGAGCCTAATGCTTGAGAGATAAAGTTGAAAATGTAATAAGGAATTGTACAGATTGTAGTAGCTTGATGTGCCGTCGTCTGTACAAAACAAATAGCAGTCACAAGTATAATATCAATGACTTATACATAATATAACTTGTAAAAAAACAATACTTTGCTACAAAAAGGAACTAAGATAAAATGGTTCAGACACTGAAAATATTTACTTGTTGGTGAACAGGAATATTAGTCACGTATACAAAACGGCTATACGGCTACCAAGAATTTTAGTTATTTCGGGAATAAATAAGACAAATCACCTTTACCTGATAGCAGACATTTGTTGTACGGGAGATAAATTATTCTAGACAATGAATTCTCTTGATAAACCGTGCCGCATTACAATCATCATTATTTGTCATTAATAATATTGTGTTCGTTATTTATCGGTAAACGTAAAAAGCCTTTACCGCGTATTGCAATGATACAGATAAGAGGGACAATTCCTGTGATTAAAAACGTCCGAAATATAATCATAGTCTCATCTCAACGAAAAACGACAAAATATAAAAATTTTAAGAAAATTAGAGATATTTTAGATAGATTGAGACAGATCTGACTGTGACCCTTCTTGACGGCAAACGTCTCATAAATCTGACACTGATTGTGGTTGAGATGAGATTGCGTGTAAATTGTGAACGTTTTTAATTACAGGGATTGACCTTCAGGTAGGGCGATGTACGAGCTCCTCCGTACTATCAGCCCTCTGTAGCAAATTGCTTCTAACCACCACAGCGTCATGTGTATGGCAAAAAATATGAAAGTTTAACTCTGAATTGACCGTTAAACTTTCATATTTTTTGAATTAACAATTCTTAATAATAAATCTACGATTCACTGACTAGAAATTCAACGTCGTAAAAAGTATTGCAAGAAATATTTAAACATTTAATTTAAAAGCGAGTAATAAAAATCTATAACTCGGGGTAATCCGATTTATTCCACGAGTTCAATTTTAATCCAATTATTAAGTTGAGGCCCTCGGGTTTCTACTCAAATTTTGTTTTGTTCACTCATCATTTTAGGTGTTGGGTTTCAAAGTAAAGCGATTTGTTGTAATCAGATCAAAGCACAAATTACTTACCAGCTAATAGGAATGAAGCAACAATTGCGGAAACCTTACAAAAATATTAACATTCTTTACGAAAATAAAATTACTTGAATATTGCTTTTTTTTTAAATGTACAGGCAAGTGTTTGCATAGCTTGAAGTAACAGAGACAATGTACGTTATCTTACCTTTGTTTGTTTTAACATTACAAATTACAATGAGATATTCAGAACCGTATTTCATTATATTAGTCCAACAAACCATTATCAGCTTACCCCGATTCTCTCAAACGGTGCAGAGACCATAAAATTAATTAAAACTCCAAATGGAAGTACAAGTACGTATTGCGTAGACAAAGTGACAGCAATCAGGTAACACATTAGTGGGGGGTTGACAGGTCTTACCCCTCTTCAAGCAGGAGGCCGCATGAGGAGTGACAGCAAATTATACATTAAAATGTGTCAGTGTTCGCAGGGTGTTACAAGAATTGTTTGTTAGCATCATACTTACTAGGTAACTAATATTTCGAGTTACAACTGTTGTTATGATTTCCATATGGAATATCTAATTGTAACAACATATTCGGCGCCGATACTTCTTCACATTCAAAACTACATTTATGTTATTTACCTTCCTTTTCAATTTCATTTAAAAAAATTAATTTATTAATATGAGTTTAGTGCTGTCAAATTAATCAGCAACTGACGTAATTTTTAATGTATTTTTAGTAGCCATATATTTACATCTAAACTGTCTATGAAGTACTTTAATTTGACAAGACTAAACTAAGATTTATAAAAGTAAATTTCGTAATATAATGATCACCAATCACCTCCTCACATCAACATTTACTGCCCTTTTCGTAAAGAATTTGAAAGAAAAACATACACAGCACTAATTACATACCTTCAGGGAACCTAGTCTGCTATTCATAATGATTGATCAATTATATCGGTCAGCCGTCTCGTAGGTAAATGGTGATAGAATAACTGAGTCGTATTGCTATTATTATAAAACCCGTTAGTAAAAATGATTATTTCAAAACTACTGCTCAATTTGACCATTTATTAATACGGAGTAAAGTGTCAGTGATTGACCACTGGAAAGTCATAATGGCGCCCTTTGTTATTTGAATACGAAACTCGTCAAAATCGAGCCAAAACACCCACTATAATGAGCACTATAATAGACACCCAATTATACTCATATAAACAAAGCAGTCAGTCAAAAATAATAAGATGTCACCCCCCTCCCCCTCCAACTCGTGGCGGATCCGCCAGTAATGAAATCCGCGGCGAGTCCGCCTTGAATAATAAACATCCACCGGACTCTGATTTCCCTCGCCGCCGATGGCTCCAAACAAAATGTTGGTTAACTGAAGCATTAGTCTGTCAAGCAAATGAGTATGATACTGTATTGTAGCCAATTATCGCTGCGGTAGAACTTTTCAGCTGTTTCGTTTTACGAGGTGATCTCTGGGCGGTCGTTGAGGGCTGTTCAAGGAGATCCTATTTCAACAAACGGATTCATCTTTATTACTTTATCAGCGCTTGAGACTTGATATCTGATGTAATTGTTGAAGGTATGAATACATTGATGAACACCACAACAAACACCCCCTCTTGTAAAGAGTTGAAGTATGGCTGACGATGTAATGGGTGAAATTGAATACCTATATGCATACCTTTTTAGGGAATAGCGCCACAGTCGGCAAAATTTCGAACTGAATTGATCGACTGCGTGATTTGGACATTGGAGGATTATTGTGTTTTAAGTTTTTCTTTATTTCCAGTATATTTCCAAATCTAAAGACACTCAAGAGAATACAAGAACCCTTCAAATTCAGGACAAGAGGTCAGATTGGATTCGAATCACCCCTTTCAATATTTTTCCTAGGTACCTACAACAGTTTTAGCCTATATAATTATACATCATGTCAGTGATAAGTTCACGTAATAACAAGCTTTTCGTGTGGTTGACGTTTACGACTATGAAACGAATAGCGAAGGGCACCTGATACACCTTTTTTATGAGGGAAAATTCACTCATCTTTTTATTGGTTTGAGATACTGGAATAGTAGGCTACTAGTAGTGTTGTAGCCCTGTCAATGACTATATGTGAAAATGTTATGGACAAAACTACGAACGCTTGTGTCGTCATGTCGACTCTGTTAAAAAGCATGTTTTTGTAATTAATGATTGAAGCTTTAAACTGTAATGTAACGTTAATTATGTTGCTAAATTAAAGAGTACAATGTGACGTATTACGACAACGACGAGGTTCCAACAATGTGAAGCATGACTTTTTATAGACGCGTCTTGAAGTACAAAAGTGTTTACGACAACAAATTTAAATATTTACGATGTTGTAACAGCATCTCACAACAATTTTCATTCGTAAAAATGTTGTTTTCCCACAAGAACCAGTAGTCAATTGACTGGATTACAAATTGTTGAAGGGAAGTGTTAATCTAGCGCCGTCAAGTTTGAATAAACTTCTAACTGCCGCCAGAAATAAAGAACGAACAGATTTGAAATTGAAATTTTCTCTAATCGGCTCTTTTCGATTTATTCTTACCGGATAAAAATTCAATATACTTCATTTCCTGAACGGAGCTTGCGAAATCGGTTTCTTTAATTAATTTCTTTTTGTGCGACATCAAAGCCGCCTAGTTATTTGTAAATTAAAAACGTGTTTTCTCTCGCTTCCCGAAGATTTCCTACATAAACAGACTCGATTAATTTTTGTATAAGAAATAAATAGAGTTTATAAGAGCAGTTCGCTCGCAAATGAACAGCGGTTTTTTTAATTATTCATAATATTTATCGGGCTCAGTTTCGAGGAAAAAATTGGGCGGAAGAAAATTGAGTTTGTTGTGGGCGTGAAGTGCTTGTTACAGAGGTTTGGAAGGGACGTGTTTTATTTCAAGGTTTAATGTTAGCTGCCACTGGTATGAGTAAGACGTAATGCTATTATTAGTGAGTATATTGTTACAATAGTAATAATAAACATAATATATATAAGTATGCCTACACTTATTTTCTTATTTCTTTCATCATGTTCAATGCCTATGCTGCCTAATGCTGACTCCACTTCCATATTCTTATGATGTTGTGAACGTTTATAGCTCGCCCCCCTCACTTCATGCAAGTACTCCATTACGTTCCGAGGGCATTAAGGTTTGTAACGACAAAAGTTCTATTAGAAAACGCTTAGCTATTTCAGATAATGCGCATACAAATAAGTGTGGAAGACTAGTGAACAAACTTTAACAATGTTTGTAGAGTTTGAGGATTTGGTAAAGAGCTTTGTTCATTTAAAAGCAGGTACAAAAATAGTATACAGTATTTTTATATAATTTTTTTTAATGAAAATGTAATTAACATTTGTTTTCTAAAAACTTAATGAATCTGGTACCTTTCTGGTTACCTATTTTGAGCTTACATTTCTGAGCGCACTAGTTTTTCTCAAGCAACAACCAAAAGCTTACATAATACCTACTGAAATACCATAAAAGTGAAAACCCGAAAAGATTTTCCAATATTTTTACGGCTTACCAGCACAGAGGTTGCATACAAATACTTTGATTAAGACTACAAAAGCCCAAATAAGGTGCTATACACACAATACTACTTTTTTTACCTCAAATCTTGGTCAGGAAAACATCGTTCTGTATGTAAAGCGAGCGGCCGCGGCAGTAAGGAACATCTGGCGGCACATTACGGCGGACGTCGACTTTCCGACTAATTAACTTTCCTCAGAGAAATGTTACAAAAACTTCACTTAACATTCTAATCACATTTTTTTTTACTCAGGAATAAATTTTGTTAAAGTTCAATGGAAAGTTGAAATGTGCGGTCAGTGAATTAAAACTGTTTTACAGATTCTTTTTAATTTTACTTACGATGACTTCGTAATAGCAGTTCGGGGGGTGTTCGTGATGCCTGCCAATTACATGAGTTTTCATAGAATAATATTAGCACCTACACAGCAAACGATACATTTCAAAAGCCTCAGTGTATAGATGGAACTTATTACAATAAAACACAACACGTTGTTCTAACAGTGCACAATACAAAGATGTTGAAACTGTCGCTTTGGACAACAATGTTATATTGTGATCACTATTCGTCCACTCAAGTAAGTAGTAAGTTATGCGCTGACTCCAATCTGCGGCGTTATGGGTTGATGCGACGCAAGAAAGCTTTAAACTATCATTTCATGTTTATCTAGTTCCGCTCTCCGGATATCGTTTGGAATACTTCCAGACAAAACAATTTAAGTAGTAAAGTGTGGTATTTATTTACTGTAATGGTGCATAAAATAAGACATTGTTTCTTGATTTACTTAAGTTGTTCAGTGGACTACCCTCTACTGTTAAGGAAATGTATTTAGAACTTGAAATACATTGTGGTCTTTTCTGACTCTGCTTCAGAAATATTATTAAAAAAAAAAGTTGCCGCACACTAGGAATTTCTCCTGTATTGTCGGTGCTTTTATAAACAGAGAACACACATACACAAACATCCAGACCCGAAACAACTACTTGTAGGCCATACGAATATTTGTTCCGTGCGGGAATCGAAGCCACGATACGCAGCGCAGCAGTCAATAACTAGCCAATAGCTTAACCACTGCGCTAACAAATCCATACTAATCCGTACTAATATTATAAATGCGAAAGTAACTCTGTCTGTCTTTCTATCTGTCTGTCTGTCTGTCTGTCGGTCTGTCTGTCTGTCTGTCTGACTGTTACGCTTTCCCACTTAAACCTCTCAACCGATTTTGATGAAATTTGGCACAGACAATCTTTAAACCCTGAGAAAGAACATAGGCTACCTTTTATCCCGGCAAAATTTGATGTTCCCGAGGGAAATCTAAAAAGCGCGATATAACCGAGTTCCACGCGGGCGAAGCCGCGGGCGGAAAGCTAGTTGCTAATAATCGCTTTTTGGTACCTAGCACTTGTCATTCATATTTAATAAAAAACACATTTGTTTTACATAGTTAACTTATCATGAAAACAGGGTGTCCACGAAAAGTTCTTTGGTTGTCTGTGACGATACTCGCGGTTACTGTAACTCTGATTTATTATTTCCGTTATATATATACATACTTATTGTATTATCCGCGAGTGTTATTTAGAAATTAAAAGCCCTTCCCTCTCAAAGGTAGGTCTCACCACCCTCTACATTCGCATATTGCCTTCTCGAGTAAAACTAGGCCAGTCTCATTAAATCCTCATTCTCATACAATCAGGAAATGCCTTTCACCCCGTAGCCTCTGCATGTATACATTAGAGACATCGGCCCCAAGTCGTTACGTGACAGTCAGCCCAGTGCTCAGTCCGCGCCGCCCTTCAGCCCAGGGCGGAACAAAAGCCCTTTTTACTCAACAGCTCGAGGGCCATTAATTCCACTCCCGGCAGAAGGACTTTTGGAAAACGTTCAACTTCATTTGTTTATTCCCAGTTATAAAGCGGGATTATGTTTTGTGTAATTTCAATAAACTCCCAAGTTACAGGCAGCGCTTTGATATACTTACTACTGTATTTTCGGATACAATTTTGGTAGTGTCAGTAAAATTGTTCGATAATATTTTGTGATTGAAGGATTCTTTATAACGTTCAGAGCTGATGTTAATTAAAGTCTATTTATAGTATTTTATTTACTTGCTTGGGTTTTGTTTGCCAGTTCCATTAATCTATTCATTGTTAAGTTTTTAGATTACTGCAGCAGTTATGAGGTTCTCGATTATTTATAATAAGTACTACATCTAGAGAATTAATAAAAGACAATACTAATAGTTAATATATAATAAATAAATAGTTTATAAAAGAATTTAGTAGCAGATAACTTATCACTGAAGTGAATCTAGAGCCATAAGAAATCCCCACTTGTATAGCCACACACGACAAAACAGCGTTCAATCTCCGATGCGGGCTGTAAAGCGGAGCTTACACCGTATCGCTATTGTGGGCCGCCATTGTTCAGCTGAGCAAAAAGAGCCGTCAAGTGGTCGTCGAGATACCGCGAGTGGCAAATCGGCTGATACAAGAGCCAACGGATAAGTGTTTCCAGAAAGCTGACGTCGGAGATTATGCCGCAGGGTTTTTGTAAATGCTGTTATGGGTGCATCTACCCTAGCTATGGAATTTAAACACAGATTGGCGGTAGAAGTACAAATTTATATATTTGGTGGCATGAGTGTTCAGAAAACGAAGAAAGACTTGAGGTCGGTCATTGTGTAACCGAACAGAAATAGAAAATCAAGTCAATAAGTGAAGTGGTTCTCTTGTACACTTGTGCAAATACTTACAAAAGTCTGCACCACTTCAGTGATTGCCTTTTCGAGATTTTTCGAGCTTTACAGAGCTTGGTTTTGTCGTATTCTATTTATCTGGTCGGATACGTAAAAAACCGAATGTGTATGAGGACTCACATAGGTATAGGTAATAGATATTTGAATGAAACGTATATTTATAGGCTGAACCCTGTGAAGGTAAGGTCGCGACCTCATCCAACAACGTAAGCCATGATCTCCATCCCATCAACAAAATCTCTTCGAACCCGAATCTCGTAGCCGCCTAATTCCCATACCTTAACATCAAAAAAATCCCAGCGAAAATTGGACGTTCAAGAACCGTCCGTATTTCGCGGGCCTTATTCCATTAACGAACCTTTTTCGCGCCTTGAACAGAGCGAGGATATTGAGGGGCACAGACCTCAATCTCGGAGGTTTACTGCGGCCCTCCAAACCTCCTCCATAAAGAATTGTATTTGCATTCCGAAGGCTGAGGGATTGATCCCGACTTTAGCATGTCAATACTGGAGGTCAAGGGCTGCAATTTATTGGGGAATTAAAACCGTATTACCTCGGGTTAAGGGTGCTATTTCAGTAGGAGTTAATATATGCCAGTATTTGAAGATCGTTTGTAGGCAGTGATGTTTAGGTCAATAGTTCGTTGTAGATAAAAATACGATGGGGCTTGGAATTCACAATACTCGAGTCACGTCTGATAGGATACGCATCACTATAGAACATCAGAATTTTTATTTCAATATAACTTCACACACTGATTTTCTGTCTCCTACTTTTGTGCTAAAACAAATCATTATGTACTGCAAACTTCTCAAAACTCGACTCCTTGTCCGACATCTTTAGTTAAACTTCAAAGAGAGCAACAACGTCGCCTATCAGCATCTTATAAACAAACTTGCACTAACCACACAACTTTAATCCGGTAAAGTTCCAATGAGTGGTAGAAAGCGCCCCAGTCTCCACGACAGCGCTCCCACAGTCCACAAGTCAGTGTTCACCTCCCGGGTGAGTTCGTTTCACATTCGTGTCACACTCGGTCCCTTTGTATGTGAGATTGAATATAAGCACACGAGTCACGTCCCTACATGTTTTTCTACATGACAAAGAAAGGTCCTAACCGTTTAGTGCACGTAATCAAATATATAAATTGAAGGGTGCTGATTCGATAATACTTGGGAATTGTGTCCCGTTTTTATAGAGGATCTCATGAGACGCTTAAATGTATCATAGTTGTTCGTAATAGCGGTGGGGCTTGGTGTAATAACTGCCATATTTTTCATGTAATTTTTCCTAAATTTGACGAAACGGTTGGTGCAGAGGCTGAGTGTACAAATATTTGTATGACCTGCAAGTAGTTATTCCGGGTCTGGCTGTTTGTGTGAGGTAATATGTTTGTAAACGCATCCAAGATACAGGAGCAATTCTTAGTGTGAAACAATGTTTAAAAAAAATGTTTGTCATATGATAGTCTTGTTATATAAATAGTAATATTTAGCTGTACTTCCATTTAACTATTCTTGTCAAAATAACCAGGAAACATGACATATTTAATATGTCATGTTTCCTGGTTATTTTAAATTTGGATTTTTAAATTTTGTTATGAAATAACTAGGTACACACATGAAAAGGAGTACGTCAGAAATACAAAATTAAGATATTTCTCTTTTACGAGATACTCACAAAAATATCTTATACAGTTTGGATGTTACACCGCTTACGTGAAAAGATTTACAAAAAACTTATAAGAAAACCTGTGCTAAATATTAAATTTCATTTCGCGGTCCATTTCCGTTTTTATATCGACAGCTATTATCATTGAACTGTGTAGCCGGCAATGTAACAAGAAAACTAACTTCGATAGCGCTATGAACAACACGTTCTGAATACATTAGGATTTCTTCTAGAGTTCTACTGAACTGGAAACTGCTGCAGGTAATACTAAGTAACATAGAGTTTCACACAGTATTTACTTCTCTTAGGAGTTTGTAGATTCAAGTAAATCATGTTTAAATGATAATATAATTGTTTGTTCATGTACTCATTATATTATTGCTGAGCAGGGATAAAAAGAAATATTATTTAGGATCGTCACTTTTCTGTAAAGAAAATTTGTTTACCTAAATATAAAAGCCTTATCAAAATTATCTATGAATATTTGACGTTAACTTTATAGATTAAATTTAAACATTTTCAGAGAAACAATTTCCTGAGGACGTGCCTCTTGAACTCACTTAAGTGCTTATTGGGAGAAAAACCTCGCTAATGGAATAGAGAGTGACGTCACGACGGCATTGGGAACAAACACCAACTAAGCAGATGGTCAACATTGTTTGTATCCAGAATTTGGATTTGGACTTCCAATGCAGCTACCAAATATTCTTCAGGGAATATTCACTACACAATAATTATAATTCGGTTGTCGATACGTCAATCAATTAATTGGTTCCTAGAGGTATCCCGTGGTATGGTACAAAATCAACCATAAATTTTGGCTTTCATAAATTAAGGAATTAGTGACTTTTCGCAAAAAAGGTGTATTAGGTAACGGATTTATACAAGGAGATTATTTACTCAGACACTATTAAAAAATAAACTTGTCTTGTCTTGCAAATAATCTGTGCTAAATGAGATTGTACGAAGTATTCGGTGAGCGGTCGAGACGTCGGATTACGCGCGTTTCGGCGTGACAAGCGGACGTCCTGTCCCCGCTCCCCGCGCGGGGCGCAGCTCGCAGGCGTGATGCGTGACGCCTGACGACAGATTAACTTCGCAGAATCGTCTCAAGTATTTCCATTATCTGGACCGCGCACATATTTGGTGTTGTGTGTTATTTTCCAATATTGGAAATAGTTCAGGGAGGTCATTGTGGAGTTCGTTTTTGAATGGCTTTATTGAATGTTCACAGATGATATATTATGTGGGCACACTGCTGCTATAACAACATTTTATTTTGTATAGAAAATGGTACCACCGTGCACGAGTCCGACTCGCAATTAAATAAAATAGCTTTGATCAATCTCTAATCATTCGATCAAACAAATATTTCATGTACCCATTCTTCAAAGCTATTTTATAAGAACGTTTATAAAGTTGTCTCATCTGTCGCTTGTCAGACGACCAATGGACTAAACTTACGACCCTGTGGGACCCGGTTAATGGCAAACAACATCGCGGCAGGCGGAGATGGTGGTATGAGCTGGACTCCTTTAGTAAAGATTGGTCCTTGGCAGCTCTGAACAGAGAGAGGTGGAAAAAGACCAGTTAGGCAGTGAGAATTAATGTTATCCATACTAATATTATAAATGCGAAAGTAACTCTGTCTGTCTGTCCGTCTGTCTGTCTGTCTGTCTGTCTGTTACGCTTTCCCGCCTAAACCTCTCAACCGATTTTGATGAAATTTGGCACAGACAATCTTTAGACCCTGAGAAAGAACATAGGCTACCTTTTATCCCGGAAAAATTTCATGTTCCCGAGGGAAATCTAAAAAGCGCGATATAACCGAACTCCACGCGGGCGAGCCGCGGGCGGAAAGCTAGTTATACATATAAACCTTCCTCTTTAATCAGACTTTCTATTAAAGGAAACGCATCGAAATCCGTTGCTTAATTTTAAAGAATTAATGATACATTTTTTTATACTATGTAGTGATAATAAATAAAAATGTTGAATACCTATGTTCTTATAAAATTGTTAAAACAGTTCCACTAGTTATAATAGGTAATATTATTCCGCTAGTAGCAAATTCGTATTCATCATTCTCCTGCCCTTATCCCAATTTATTTAGGGTCGGCGCAACATGTCTTTTTCTTCCATGCATCCCTATCAGAAGCCATCTCGGCAGTCACCCCCTTCTTAGCCATATCATCCTTCACACATTCCATCCATCGTTTCTTTGGTCTTCCCCTACTCTTATAGCCATCAACATTCATAATTAAGACTCTCCTCACGACATTCTCCTCAGTTCTCCGTAAAACATGCCCGTACCATGACAACCGATTTCCACACAACTTTTCAGTTACCGGTGCCACTTTCAGACTTCCTCTTATGTACTCTAGCAAATTCGTATTATTTAACTTAAATTCCAATGCACAACAAAGTCTATATCTAACTGAACCAAGAACAAAAACAAACAAAAGCCGTTGTCCATTGAATAAAATAGAATTAATCGCATCGCGTGGTGGCGGTGGAGCCGCAGCGCGACCTACATGCCGACTGTAAACGTGCCCGAATGATTTGTTGTTAACGTACCGAATGTGGGCCGTGAGGGCCTAGCCGAGAATATATAAGGTCACCGTGGGCGTACCTACTACCAGACTGACGTAAAGTTTTATAAGGAAACGTGGTGGTTTCATGAATGTTTGTTCGTTTTCCGCACCAAGAGAGCAACTCACTACACTAGCTTGAACTAGCAACGCTTCACAGAAAGCTCATTGTTCAGTTTCCTAGGTACTTATGTTTCTGCCCATTCTTTGGAATACTGTTTTCTCCACTGACGTGCGTTTTGCACACAATAATTTCGTTAAGTCATAGTTGTAGCGTTTCACTGCGCGATCAAATCAGGAATGAGGAGATCCGCAGAAGAACGAAAGTAACCGACATAGCCTGAAGAATTGCAACACTAAAGTCGCAGTGGGCTGGACACATTGCCCGTAGGACCGACGCCCGATGGGGCCGACGGGTTCTCGAGTGGCGACCACGCACCGGACGCATGCAGCCGTAGCGTCGGTAGGCCCCCAACAAGGTGGACCGACGACCTGGTGAAGGTCGCGGGAAACCGCTCGATGCGGGAGGCGGTCGTCGTGGAGAACCTTGGGGGAGGCCTATGTCCAACAGTGGACGTCTTTCGGCTGAAATGATGATGATGATAGTTGTAGCGGAATTCGTCGACGGATTTAGTGTTAACCTATATTAAGTAATCAAATTACTTAATGTATTTAAGTGTAAGACGGGCTAGCGCACGGAGGGTTCAAAAACACTCGTTTTTTTTTTTTGTTGTAGTGAACTATCACTACTAGGAATACATAATCTGTGAGAATTTCAACTGTCTAGTTATCACGGTTCATGAAATACAGCCTGGTGACAGACAGATAATTTAAAAATTATTAATAATAACATATCAAATAATTTGACGTCCTCCGTGGCGCAGCGGTTAACACGCCTGCCTGCGTCGTGGAGGCCCCGGGTTCGATCCCCGGCCAGGTCATGATGGAAAACGATCTTTTCCTGATTGGCCTGGGTCTTGGATGTTCATCTATATAATTATGTACCTATCTATTATAAATACAGTATCGTTGAGTTATTATCCCATAACACAAGTTTCGAACTTACTTTGGGGCTAGCTCAATCTGTGTGATTTGTCCGTATATATTTATTTATTTATTTATAGATAGTGTTGTCTTAATAATAGGGTCTCTAAAAATGACCTCTGTATAGCTACTTGTTCATCAGACATATTTTTGTAAAATGACCCTACACTAGGTATTTCTCGTATATCGTGGATGCATTTACAAACATAAGCCCACATACACAAACAACCAGACCCAGAACTTGCAGGTTATGTAAATATTTGCTCCCTGCAGAAATCGAACCGGCGACATGCAGCGCAACAGTCAAACATTTGACCACTGCGCAAACCGTGCGCGCCTTCGACGTTTTCAATACCTCCTCCCTGTGGGAGAGAACAGGACGTAGTACGATGCGAGTTGATAGTTGTGGCAAATCTTCGAATTTTTGATCTTAAGGAATTGCGATTTTATCTTTTACTAGCTTTCCGCCCGCGGCTTCGCCCGCGTGGAATTCGGTTATATCGCGCTTTTTAGATTGCCGCGGGAATATCAATTTTTTAGTAAAAGGTAGCCTATGTCCTTTCTCAGGGTCTAAAGATTGTCTGTGCCAAATTTCATCAAAATCTGTTGAGAGGTTTAAGCAGGAAAGCGTAACAGACAGACAGACAGAGTTACTTTCGCATATATAATACTAGCTTTCCGCCCGCGGCTTCGCCCGCGTGGAGTTCGGTTATATCGCGCGTTTTTTGATTTCCCTCGGGAACATCAATTTTTTTCGGGATAAAAGGTAGCCTATGTTTTTTCTCAGGGTCTAAAGATTGTCTGTGCCAAATTTCATCAAAATCGGTTGAGAGGTTTAAGCGGGAAAGCGTAACAGACAGACAGACAGATAGACAGACAGACAGAGTTACTTTCGCATTTATAATATTAGTATGAATTATTTCTTCACCGTTTCAGAGCAATGGTGTTGAAATAAATTGCATAAAGTAAACCACCTGTCTGGGTTGGAACCCACGACCTACAACTCAGAAGTCGAATCAGCTTCTACTGAGCTATCACTTGTATCGCCAGTCGACTATTATTTTTCGCATAATAAGGACTACATATTGGTATCTGACGTGGTGGGTGTAGTACCCACGTCCAGTGTACTGTAAATTACAGATTCATTGATTGATTACAGTAGTCAGTAGTCACCTCACTGATGATTACTAAGTATAGCATGACTAGCTTTCCTCCCGCGGCTTCGCCCGCGTGGAGTTCGGTTATATCGCGCTTTTTAGATTTCCCTCGGGAATATCATTTTTTTCCGGGATAAAAGATAGCCTATGTTCTTTTTCAGGGTCTATAGATTGTCTGTGCCAAATTTCATCAAAATCGGTTGAGATATTTAAGCGGGAAAGCGTAACAGACAGACAGACAGACAGACAGACAGACAGACAGACCGACAGACAGACAGACAGAGTAACTTTCGCATTTATAATATTAGTATGGATTATAAAGATGTAAAGGTTTGACTGTATCTGGATGTTGAATGTCGCAGTGCAGCTGTCCGCACCGCAGCGTCACGCATGTTCACATAACACGATTTATGATTTACCGTGTCAACATATTTTATATTTGTATGTAGTATACAATCACACGCACATCTGTGATTGTATACTACATACAGATGTGTGTGAGTGTGCGTGAGAATGTGTCTAATAATATATGAGGGTTGTATTTTATGAACACTGTAAATACAATATCGACATTAGTTTATACGTTGTAAACTATATACACTTCTGGACACATCTATTGGCCCACCTTAGAGTTTAGGTTTCGATGGCCCCTACCGAAATATGATTGCTAGATTGAACAAAAACTATTGATGCAGTTTTAAACCTGATACATTTTATCATCTTTTTCGATCGTATTGTTTTAAATTTGAATTCAGAATACCATACGACATGGAGCTACGCCTAACAAGTCGGATATGCGCCTTGTTAAAGGTAATTGATTTTTGAATAAAAAACATGCTTTATCAAATAAAGGTTTAATTTAATAACGCGTGTTGCCTCCATGGACATCTACCACAGCTCTCATACGTTTAGGCATAGAGTTTATCAACCGCTCTATGAAATTTTGAGGGATCATCTCCCATTCCTCTTCTATAGCAGTTTTCAAATCCTGCATCGTCTGGGCAACTAGCTGACGGGCCCTAACACGTCTTTTTAGCTCGTCCCACATGTGCTCAATGGGGTTCATGTCTAAGCTTCTGGCTGGCCAACCCATAACTGTGAGATTCACATCCCGAAGATATTCCCTGACGATGCCGGCCGTATGGGCTCTTGCATTATCATGCATAAAAAGGAAATTAGGGCCCACATAGTCCGCGTATGGTATCACGTGAGGTTCTAAGCACTCACGAATGTACCTTTCAGCATTTAATGTTGGCAGCCGTGGTCCTGTAACAACCTCAAGTTGAGTTTTGCCGCTCGCGGATATACCGCCCCAGACAGTCCATGAACCACCGCCATAAGCAACCCTCTCTTCAAAGCAGCATTGTGCAAATCGCTCTCCCTTACGTCGGTAGATCTTCTTCCTTCCATCATTGCCATGTAGCACAATTTTAGACTCATCAGAAAAGAGTGCACGGCTCCAATCCTGCTGTGTTCATTTTAAATGAGTGCGTGCGAAAGGAAGGCGCGCTGTTCGGTGGGCTCGCGTTAGTTTGGGCGTGGGGTGGTATCGCGTTCTTTTAACCTTCTCGGAACAGTTCGAACACTCACAGATACTCCGTAGAAGTCAGGAAGTTGGTTTTGTATCACAATGGAGGTAAGGTGATTTCTCAAGCTGGTCGTCACGATGATTCGATCCTGAGATGACATAAACAACACATTGAACTCAGTCATGAATTGGCTTAATATCAATAACCTTAAAGCCAACTTAAGCAAAACTAAATTAATGTACTTTAGACAACGTTTACCGGCACCAAATAACCTAAATATAAATTATAACATGCAAAAAATAGAGGACTTGTAGACAATTATAAATTTCTAGGCCTATATATTGATGACAAAATGACCTGGAAGCCACATATTCAACAACTATGCAAACGCGTTAGTAAATCTGCCTATGCTCTACATACACTTGCATATAAAATAAATTCCGGTGCCCTTATAATTGCGTATCATGGGCTGGTGGCATCTGTTCTCAGATATGGCATAATTTTTTGGTGGAATTCCACCGACAAAGATATTGCCTTTAAAGCGCAGAAACGTTGCATTCGAGCTATGTTTGGTTTAAAGTCAACAGAGAGCTGTCTGCCTTTCTTTAAGAAGCACAACATTCTACCACTACCCTCACTATATGTATTTGAAGTAGCGGCTTTCGTTAAACAAAATCCTCACTTGTTTACTTTAGTATCTGTAGCTCTCAATCGGACCCAAAGGGACGAAAGTCGTTTGTGTATTCCAAGAACGAATACTGCCTTGATGTATAAAAGTCTATTTCACATGGCACCAGTTATATATAATAAATTACCGAAAGAGCTAAAAAAATTGCCTGTAAATTCATTTAAAGTAAAACTAAGAAGTATGTTGTGTCAAAAATGTTATTATAGTGTATCGGACTTTTTATTGGACAAATCTTGACATTGTATAATTGTAATTTTTTTTTCTTTGACTTTGTATTATTTAAGTCCAAATTATTTTGACATATATTTGATCAATTGTTTTGACTTCATTATGATAACATTATGGGATTTGCTTATTTGACCATGTTGTATTTAAATCAGAATGGTTTTGACGTTAACTTAAAAATTATTATGACTTTTTGACTTTAATTATCCCTATTATATTGTAATCTGTATAATGTAATTTTATTATTTTATTTTTTGTATTTGTATGCCTATAATAGGCTGATCATAGCGCACTTTATCCTCA